>PVJO010015235.1:0-45628 GCA_004026905.1 Hystrix cristata | reverse complement strand
ACACAATGGAGTACTACACAGCCATAAAAAGGATAGAGTCATTTGTATGTAAATAGATGTTCCTTGAGAACATACTATTAAGTGAAATAAATCAGACACTCATGAGTACACATCAAATTGTTTCTCCTATACGAGAAACCGTAAGTGTAAATAAGGACAAAGAGGTGTAATAGATATTATATAAAAAAGGAAGATAATATTCAAAAGAGAGGAGATCTAGAAAGAGAGAAGGGGGAAAGCAGGAAGGGAAAAAAGGAAAGAAAAGGGAAAGGGAAATCATGGAAAAATATGAATAAACCTGCTGTAAATAGGGAAGGAGGGAACAAAAGGGAGGGGTGGGGAAGGGGGGTAAATCAAGATACATCATGTACAGGTACAAAATAACTGTGATAAATGTGATCATTATATGTACAATGTACCAATACATGTTCTTGGTTAAAAGTTAAAATTAAAATTAAAATTAAAAAAAAAGATCTGTACATACAAAGCAAAGTGTCTGAAATTCTGTATTAGACCAGTGCTTCTTCAACTTCAGTGTGCAAAGGAATCGCCCGGGGATTGGGTTCCAATGCAGATACTGATTCAGTGGGTGTGGGGTCAAAAGTATTAATAAATAATAAAAGTCAGTGGCCTGGGCATCTGCATTTCTCAACACTTCCCAGGGCTATAGACGCTGCTGGGCTGAGGACTATCCTCCAAGTGGCAAAGTCCTAAGGAAAGCAGCCCAGGGAGAAGGAATGAGCCTAATCCCAGCCCTGAGAACTATCAATGAAGAGCAGTTTCTGCTCAGAACGTAAGGCTTGATGTTTATTTAATGCATTTGAGAGGAGAATCGTTTCATTACTCAGTGAGCTAATTAGCTCTTAGCACAGGCCCTTCACTGAAATGACTGCTGAACCACTTAAATGAACATGCAGATTCTTATGAACCTCTCGAAAGCAGAGACTACATGAATCATTTTGCTTCCCCCTGCGCCTAGCACGGATCTGCTCCATAGGGTCTGCTGAATGAATGAGTGATAGATAAAGATTATTGCCACTAAATAGCAAGCAACATCCCATATTTCATTAGGGGAGATGGAGGCAGAATTCCTACATAGAAGATGTGTTCCTCTCAAAAAGAAGTACACGGTGGAATGAACTAGAATATTATCTTGCCTCTGAGTTGAAAAAAGAGAACAAGATAATTAACTAAAAGTGGTGGTGCTTTGATTTCTACAGCTCTTATTAGTTAATGTGGTTGTTTTGTTGGAGCTGAAATAATTACACTAAATTCACTCTTCACCTGATTCCTATGCAGAGCACATACTTACATACTTCCAGCAGTAGTTCCTGCACAACCGGAGCAAACTAAGATCAGTAATAAACTGAACCAATATATCAAATAAACTAAGCCACCAAGGAAACCAAGACAGCACAATCAGGGACTGCCAACATCCTAGACATTCATGGCATTATCATTATTGCATATCGATGAAAGAATATGACCACAAAAAGTACACATGTGGGTTCGTCCTTTTTTGCAAATTTCAAAATATCTGACATGGGAATCACTCAGAGCACACAAATATTTTCATCCTGTCAAACTAATCTGGGAGGTAACTGGGAACGTAGATTTATGGGAGAATGAGAGGGATGAGAATTACATGGAGGCTTGGCTAGATAGAATTCAGGGCACACAGTGATACTTGAATTCTAGATAACAGTACTCAGTCTAAGTATGTCCCACTTATCACACTGTTTATCAGAAATTCATAATGTAACCAGGGATGCTATAGGTTCATGTGCCGCATCCAGCTGTCCAGTCACAAGAATCAGTCAATCAGTCTCTGAACTGGGCTCAGAGATTAGTACCTGCAATCCCAGCTCCCCGGGGAGGCCGAGCCAAGAAAGCTGCCTGAGCGCTAGAGCTCAATCATATTCCACTGATAATACAGTTTCAATTTTATACAAAGAATCAAACCGTGTACAAAGCACTTGCCAAACCAAAATGGCAGACTTTGAGGGATTAGGACCATGAGCCCTCCCTAGATGCACGGGACAGGGAAGTCAAGCCTATTCAACATGCCACGTCTTACGTGAGTGCTAACTAGAAATTAATTCCAATCCAGCACAGCACTCCAGAGAAGAACTGCAGATGGCAAGGACAATTCCAAACAGCACAATTATAATGGCTCTTAGAACCAATGCAATATATTGGTGAATTAAGCAATCGAGCGCGGGCATCTACTAAGTTTCTGCTATGTGTCCAGGAGAATGAAAGCAAATGTAACATAGGGTTTTACCCTCAGAAAGCTTACGCTGTAGATGCAGAGAACCGTGAAGCAGTCAGAAAAGAGCTAAATGCTAAACTCTGTGGAATTATCTGTCTTTTATTTTAACTTTTATTTACTTTTCTCACAGTCCTGGGAATTGAACTCAGGGCGCGTCATGCATGCTAGGCGAGACTTCTACCACTGAGCGATACCCCAGACCTGAAGCTGCCTTCAAGATCACACAAAGCAGGGGCCTGTGTGGGCAGGAATTTGGGGGAAGGTCTCAAGAAAATGGTAGGGGTTGAGCTCAGATGAGTGAGGTTTGAATCAGCATATGTGAAAAATAATCCTAAAATGGACTCTCAATGTCCCTGAAGAAAAGTGATTTAATTGACTTGGAGCTGTTAAAGAAAACATTCTAGCCTCCCTCATCTGGTCTTAGTTACTTTATTCCACCCACCCTCAGAGCCCTTATGATATACAAAAACTGAACTTGAAAATTTTACATTAATTTTACACAATTTGTAGATTATTTCTACAAAATGCTGTATGAATCCATAAATTTCTAGGTCTGGGGCAGGATCTAGTCCACATAACTGCTTCCCACAATACTGTTGCACACCCGCCACATGCCAGGCATATGAATTCATATTCATTCTAAGCCTCCTGAATTCAGGGGTGGACGAGACATGAGACAGACAGTCTCAGCCCCATGAACTCACTCATGCTACAGCTAGACGTCTTCCCAGGAAGTCTGTCTTGTAGTCACCATAAATTGGCCTCCTGGTAATAGCAGCGGCTCATGGGAGCAACAAAGAATAAGTCCACACTGTCTTCCTACAAATACCTGAGGGTCCCAATGCCTTCTCTTTGTCATCTCTTCCTAATGTTGACCATCTCCTTGCAATAGGGCTGCTATTCCGCTTGTCTCTCTACTGCCACTCATTTCTCCAGACTCTGGTATTCAGAACTGAAAGTAACAATCCCAATGTAAGTACAGGGGAGTAAGTAATAGAACTAGGTATTAACTGTCATGACCTGGATATTAAGATTCTGCAAATAAAGCCTAAGATTAGTTTCTTTTTTTAAGCACCTGGCTAAGGGCATATAAGAATATAAGGTCCATACAGGTAGGGATTTTTGATAGTTTTGATCCCTACGGTCTCCCTAGTGCCAACAAAGAGCATGAGAGATAGTGCATTTGATAACATGTTTGTTGAATGAATGAATAAATGAATGAATGAATGAAAATATTGAGCTTATAAATCACCAGATCACTTTTACTTGAACTTCTACCAAACAAGATTTATCTTCTCACTCTTAAACATCCTGACAGATGAAGTCATAGCGGGTCAAAGTGAACCACAGAAGTGATATTCAGAAGCAAGAAGTTCAAAAATAATAATCGGGAAAAGCATCTCATCAGCCCACATCTGCCAGTGTTGTCCAAAGTGGAAATAAAAGTGAGAGAACTTGTAAGCACAAGGGCCTGAGTTCGATCCCCGGCACCACAAAAAAAAAAAAAAAAAAAAAATGAGAGAAAAGAGGTGGTGCTAGCATGTGCTTACTCTTTTGAGCTGCGGGTCTTTGTCTTCGGGTTCCATATGGTGCTCATAGGTGGTCACCAGTATTCTGAACCTTGATTTGCTCATCTGTAGTGTTGATTATCCCTCCCAAGTTTGGGCCATTTGCATATGTGCTATACACCCATCCCCTATGTATCTTTATCAAAATCCCTAAGTAAAAGTTTACATGGGAAGGCTACACATCAGAGCTTTGTGATACCCTGCCACAGACCCCACCGAGACATTTGACAGTGATCAGCTGGCTTTGACTGCTTCTAGTTGGAAACCCACCAGTACAGCCATCCAGCCGTATTTCACCATCCGATCCGTAAGAACACAACTAGGTACTTTGCTGAAATAGTGCTCCTTAGCTCTACATACTGAATAAGCTTATTTAAATGGGAAAAGGGATGTTTGGGAAGATTTGTTCTTAGTAAACTCATGTTAGCTCCTAGCAACCACTACAGTCTTTACTAAATGATCACTAGCCATCTGCTTAATTTTCTATTTCAGAATTTTACTGTGCACCAAAGTCAAGATTCTTAGTCTATAGTCTCATATTCTACCATTTTTATGGTAGAAAATTTGACAACACCTCCGATATTGTTTTTCAAACATCTCGACTGTGACTCTTCTGGAATAAGCACAATCTCCCCAGTCCCCTAGGGCATAATAAATCCAAATCTAGTGAACAATTTTTATAAATTTCTTTAGACCCCATTTACATAGCTGCTTTATATACACCATTTATTGAATGTTAACGAGGTGTCAAGACTGTACTAGGTTGTTTTTGCTTTTATTTGGTGCTGGGAAGTGAACCCAGGCCCGCCAGCATGCTAAGCATATGCTTCACCACCGAGGTGAAGTACTCTAGAGTCATGTAACTCATAACTGGCACTGCTGAAACTCAGTCTAAGTAAGTCTGACTCCCAAGCCCATCTTGTATCTATTATACTACAACTTCACATTAACCAAAAAGTTCTAGTGAGACTTAAGAGAGCATATAAACTCAGACTGATGTGTGTAAGGCGCTAACATCTAAAAGTCAGGGTAACAATATCCACCCTGGCGGCGCAGAGATTTACCGAACAGCCCTGAATCCTGTGGATGCTCTGAAGACTCTTGGTCGTAAACGTCCTGACAGATGAAGTTATGGTGGGTCAAAGTGAACTGGAGAAGTGATATTCAGAAGCAAAAGGAACAGTTAAAGTCCAGGAATAACAATCAGGAAGAATGGCTTATCAGCCCCTATGTGCTAGTGTCCAAAATGGAAAAAAAAAAAGCGACAGAGAAGTGGCGGTGACCTCAGTTACAGGCCAAAGCAGGACTAAGGTTCTATCAACACACAGAGTTCAATCCCTTTTAGCAATGTGGAGTCTTTCCCAAGCATGGCCAAGAGGACCTCAGACATGAGGGATGTTCACCCACAACAGCAAATCTTTCTAAAACATGCATAATTTAAAGTAATAACGATGCCACCAAAGGCCACTTCGGGTGTTAAAAAGAATCTCATTTAATTTTTATCCTTATCATCTGCCAGGCCCAGAATGACTTCAGCTGGCACTACTATGTGCAGAGAGTAAATGGTTTCAGTGAAAAATCTACACTAAAGTCTCCACAATTCCCAGTAAAATACAGAAGAGCTGGAGAGAGGGAAGTGGACTCAGGCAGAGAGGAAAGCTAAATGGGAAAACAACCCATGGGCACAGATGCAGATGCCTGGTAGATGACAGCCAAGCAAGAAAACCCCAGAAAGAGCCAGAAAAACATTTTTAGATTAATTCATGCAAAAAGAAAAAAATCAGTGCCAAATGCATGAATAGGCAGCATTCCAAAGCCCCTACGCTGGAGGGAACCAACATCAGGACCCGAAGAAAAGATGGGCATGTCGATGAACATACATGCTTCTGTGAACTGACAGCCACATCACCTTTCCCTCCAGCCTAATTTGCTAGAGTTCAAGGACCCACAAATTCTGTACTCCATGTCAAATGAGGGAAGTAAAACACACACACACGTGCACACACACACACTCAAGAGAGAGAGAGAGATTGAGACAAGAAAGAAAGAAAGAGACAGAGAGAGAGAGAAGGAAGTTCAGCATTTCTTGTCTTGTTTTTTCTCATTCCATCACGGTTCTATGATCTGGAGGGAAAAATTATGGAATCAATTATGAGGTATTCGGAAGAAAGAAAGAACAAGCAAACCCCTTTCCTCGGTATCATCATTCTCAAGATGGAAATGTGCATACTCAGGTCTAAAAGGCCGTATGAGGATAAGAGATGGAAGAAAGAATAATCAGAAGACACAGACGGGAGACAAGCATATTATTAAGAAAGACAGGGCAGGGATGGGCAGGAGCGGCTCTTCCCAGGGCTGCAAGGGCACTAGGTAGAAGTTACAGCAAGAAGCAGCCGCCAGCATCCGGGCCTTCTCTCAGCACTGCTGGGTTCATGGTCTGGTCTGGAAAAGGCTTCGCTGTAACAGGGACTTAAGAGGTGGCCTTGCAGATGCCCAGTGAGTAACTAAAAGCAGGATGAAGCGCGGCATCTCTGTCTTCCTTTCATATCTATCTCATTACCCTAAACTTTGGATCAGACTCCCGCCGTGCACACAGGCCTGCTAATGTCTTAAGGACCTTGTTACATAAGGTTTACCAGCCCTAAACTTAGATACCTATCTCATCCCCCTTCAAGACTGAGGACACTAACATAAGAGTAACTCAGACATTTTTAAGAATTGTAGGGACATTCAACTGCCAGCTTCTCCAACAGCCTGTTCCAGACCCCCTGGAGCAGCACCTAGAAGTCTCCAGTCATTCCCTTAACCCTCAATTACTTTGCAGTCCTCACCCACGATGAGCTCAAGCCCCGCAGGGGAGCAATTACCCCATGACAGGAGGGAGCGGAGGCTGTACCCCTGAGCAGGAACAATCATCTGATGGGAACTGGATTGCCCCTCAAGTCATCAAGACTTTTCTGGAGCCAATTCCCTGCCTCAATTCTTCTATTTAAAATTAAAGCTCATATGCTCGCTTCGGCAGCACATATACTAAAATCAAAGCTCACGTCAGGACCACCTAAGACAGGGCTCATGACGCCTGGTTCCCACTATCCTCCCAGTATTGCTGCACTGCTTAATTTCCTTTCCTACTTCACTATGGCTTTCGGTTTGCTTTATTAAGTGGCCAGACCTGATTTGTTGGGCCTCCAAGAATCAGGCCCCTGGTCTAGGACTCTGGCAACACCCTCTCTCAGGGGAAGACCAATGTTTTCGCCACCCCCGACTTTGGCCTTTTCTAAGCATCCCAGAAAGTTTTAAGTTTTATTCACACACACACAGGGAAATCATGATTCCCTGCCATGGAACGGTCTCAAAAATAGTTGAGGAATATTCTAATGTTTTGGTGAGGATTCCTATTTGTTTAAGTAAACATAATGCTTTTTAAATATATATATATATATTCTTCTTTGTTGGATCAGATTTTTTTTCCTTACATCATATACAGTACGGGAAACAATGCTGAGAAAATTGGAATGCTGTTAGTCACGAGAGACAGTGATAGCACCGTAATATTTGTCAGATGTAGAAATGCCTTTCATTTTTATAACTTGGGTACATTCACAGATCTTATCACATTTCATTCTTACAACAATGCTGCCACATGAGACCCTGGCAGCGGTGGCGAACCTACAGCATGGCACGCAGGCTGCAGGCCGTTTGTTATCCCTGAAAAGTTTGCCACCACTGCCCCAAGAAATACTGTTCCCATGTCACAGACGATCACTCTCACTTGTTCTCCCTCCCTTCCTTTGGCCTCACTCTCTTCTAACCATCCTCCATGCTGTTTCCCAAGCTACCACTTCAAACACAGAACTCACCAAACGTCTTAGCTACTGACTTCCTACAGTAGAAATGAAGTTCCAACAACCAACATGACTTCCAAGTTACTCGGTCTCCATTTGTCCACCACATCTCTTCTTCCATCCCGGCCTACACCAAAACTTTACAGGCCCAGGACAGGCAGTTCTCACACCCTGCCCTCCCTGATTATGGGGATCCTTTCCTTGGGTGAGGATCCTGCTTGTACCTTCTTACTGAACTGCTCAGCCCGGAAGACTCAACTCTGTTCCTCCACTGAGAACCTTGTGTTAATTTCTTGTGGCTCAAAGGAGATGAATAGTCTCTTCTATGGGTTGCTCCAGCTCCTTCATCACCTTAACCGATTATTGGTTTTTAAGGACTAAGGACCACACATTAATACTTGCTCGTTGTGAAATGAGTTTTTCTATGAATTCTTAATAACAAATGGCGCTGAAAGTGTAGCTCAGTGGTAGAATGCTTGCCCAGTATGCATGACGCTATGGGTTGACTCCCAGCAATACTGCACTGTGGCCCAAGTCACTATATGTATACGTCTGCATATATTCGAATGATTTTATATGCAGAGAAAAGTCTAGAAGGATCTATATCATATCAGTAACTAGTTACCCCAGAAAATGATAGTGTAGGAGGAGATTTTCACTTTCGCATTTTTCCTCACCTGGGGTCCTTCATCGAAACACGGAGCACAGAAAAACGATTTGAGCGACTATTTCCTCAATTGTCTCAAGGTCAGCACCACTCTAGTCGCACAGAAGAAACTGCTCAGTCTGTACAGTGAGTGCCGTAGTTGTGAGGGCTTAATCCTCTTGCTGAACCCAAAGACAGACAAGTTACTAGACTGTTGTATTGCCCAACTGGGACCAGGGAATGCTTTCAAAAAGTTATGTTTTTAGTACTGGGGTGGAACCCAGGGCCTCATGCATGCTAGGCAAGTATTCTACTAGCAAGCCAGATCCCCAGCCCTACAAAGTTCTTGATCAAAATCATTACCACCAGCTCACCAAAATATATTCATAATTCTGGACATGAAGAATCCCACATACTGATCAGGTGGACTGCACAAGCAATCAGGGAATCAGATTGGTTCTCCTTTGACACATCTAACCACAAGATTTTAAATAAGTCATTAGATACCTTCCAACTTGATTTCCTCACCTGTTAAATTAACATTAAAACAGGTGGTCTCCTTATCTACCTACCTATATACACATATATACATGTTTATCTAAAATATATATATATGCATACAATTTATCACAGTCCACAGAAAGATCTTGTCTACTAAGAATATAGGCTCCTCCAAGAAGGACCAGAATTCAAAATCCAAAGCTTCAAATCACCTCCATTTGCTGCCAGCAGATGGAGCCAGAAGCAATGGGAGACTAAAGAGCAAGGACCATGGTGCCTAAATCAACCAACATGTTAAATCTATAGTTCAGTTTTGTTGTTTGGTTATTGTTTTTCAAGGACTAAGGACCACTTGTTGATAGTCCCCATTGTTAAATGAGTTTTGCTTTGAATTCTTAAAAATAAGCAGAGCTGCAAATGTAGCTCAGTGGTAGCAATGCTTCCTGGTATGCAGGAGGCTAGGGGTTTAGTCCCTAGCATCACAAACAAACAAATAATAAAGTCCCTTATGCACAGCTGACCATATTCTTTTAAGAATGTCCTAGGGATCCTTAACATGACATAGGGTACAACACAGGGTGAGGTGTAGCCAGCCAGAATGTGATGCAGGAAGTCAACACTGGAGCCTGTTTGTGAAGGGACCTGGAAGGGGCATCGACAGCCTGGGTGTGTCTCTACTTGACTATGTTCTGATCACATCACTTTCCAGGGTATCCATTTCTTTATCTAAAAATTATCCGGCCAAACAGGATATTCTCCGAGGTTCTTTCCAACTCTACTGATCAATAAATCTAAAATTATAATGAGGACAAGTACATTAAGGTATATATGAGACCCACAAAGCTCAACTGCAAGCCAGTATTCAGTGTGAACAGTCCCAGCTACACGAAGACTGGTTAGCACTCATGCTTTGGCAGGCACCTCTGCGTGGTTAAGTTTGTCAGCTAGGCATGGAATAGGATCTCCTGAGATATGAAGCCACTTACAGAGAAAAGATCTGCTTTTCTTTCTCCTAAAACCAGCATCCACGATGCCCTGGACCAATGAGCAAAGAGATTTGCTCAGGTCTAGAACAGCCCCAGAAGGTCCAGCTAAGCTTGGCTGTCTTTAGTCCACAGGAAAAATAAGTTGGGTCCAATTCAGTGTCAAAATCCCAGTGCTTGGTACTTACCACTCAGTGAATATTTGTGAAAGAAACAATGAATGACTGAATGGGGGAATAATTAATTTGGTTCTCCTAAAATCTTATAGATTATAGACACTCAAAAGCTGACTAAAAACAAAACAAAGAATATCTGAATATATATTTTTTTCCCACTTCTGTTTCTACCTGTGGTAAGTTACCAGTAGGTCTCAAGATCAGCTGCATGATAGAATTGCCTGAGGAATTTTTAAATGCACTGATCCTCGGCTGGGGGATACCTCAGGGGCAGAGTGTGTGCTTAGCGGGTTTGATCTGCCACACCAAAACCAAAACCCTGATACCCAGGCCTATTGCTGGGGATTACGATTTAACTCACATGGGATGTGACCTAGACAACATGATTTGTTTTAAGTTTTCCAACCTATCTAAATGTACAGTTACTAAGAAAGGAATCACCTTTAGCTTCTTAGGGCTTTGTACTCCCACAACAAAGTCCACTTTAAATTTATCTTGGTTGTATATGTTTGATAATAGGCCTGATATTAAAAGTAAGATTCAGGATGTCCTGAGGATGGTCATGGCCATATCCTTAACACATTATTCCTCCCAGGAGAAGGATATGAATGACTGACAAATTCCAACTGCTTCCCTGTGACGTTAGCTTGTAATATTTCTTGGGAAACTTTGGAAACCTAACACATTTAGGGGAATGTCCTCATTTCCTTCCTTGGGTTTTTGGTAACTCTGCAGAAGAGTGATACACATGCTCTGGGTGTTTCTAAATGAGAAGAGACACCTGGAGCCTTGGAGCACACTGGGTGACTGCCTCACAGAACGCAGACCAACTGTTGTAGCCTGACTTACCGGCTCCACTGACGTGAGAACACAGCATCCCAAAGCATCTTACAGGAGGAAACCCTAGAAAATTTGTTTTGGGCTCACTGCAGATGCTCACAAAGCAATTTTAGAGGCTGCTCTCATGACAGGGGCCCCACTCCCAAGGCCTGTTAGGAACTGGGCCTCAGGAGAGGGGGCGAGCAGCAGCCAAGAGAGCAAAGCTGCACCTGTATATGCAGCCACAGCTCGTGGCTCGCATCACTGCCTGAGCTCCAACTCCTGCCAGATCAGCAGTGACGCTAGATTCTCGTGGGAGTGTGAACCCTACCATGAGCCGGATCTAGGCCGAAGCATCCAGAAACCACCATCCCATACCCTTCATTCCCCTTCAGAGGAAAATCTCCATGAAACTGGTCCCTGGTGCCAAAAAGGTTGAGGACCGCCACTGTACGAAATAGCACTGATGGCATCTAACCAGTCGCCCACTGCCCAGACTGTACCCCGCGGCTTCATCGCAGCCCTCTATGCCCACGTTGAAGACAGTGGGCTGCAGTGCACCGAGTTTCTTTGCGGCTCTTGGCTCAGAACACTCATGTTTATGTGACCTTAAGTGAAGAAGCTGAACAATACATGGGGATCACAGGGAAGACAGTAGGTCCCTTCTTTCCTGCTTCTCTGTGCTGAGGACACCCATACTGAGGGTCCCAGGTCTCACGACACCCAGGACAATGTCAGTCCAGTAGGTGCCCCGTTTGGCAGGGTCAGTTGCCTGGCCTGGCAGAGGCAAGGCCTTCACAGAGCTGAAAGGGCCAGGCCGAGTGGGAAGGAGAGAGGAGGCTGCCTCACTCACACTGGCTGCGAAGCAGCTGGGACACAGGTGAATGTGATCCTGGAACATGGTGACATTTATTTAGAGAGCAGGAAGCAAACCTTCAAGGAAAAAGATGGAATGAAAACAGGAAGAAGAAAAGAAGGACGTCTACTTTGAACAACTGTATCTGTTCCTCTTCAGATTTAGGGGGGTCGAACTTCTACTGTAAAATGGTCCCCTATGTCCTAAGAAAGTGCTCAAATTCAGAAAGAATGGTGCAGAAGTGAGTGTTCTTTCATTTTTGCACTTATGTAATTAATGCTGTCACACAGTCTGTTCAGGTCACACTAGATTTCAGAAAACCAGTTACATCCTAAATGGAAGAAAAGATCTTTCAAGCATGCACATGTTGGGAATTTATGAGGGTGTCTGTGGTTAGCAGTGTGCGTGGTTTTTCATGTATTTTATTTTCTGATAATCTCCATCAGTGTATAATATGGGCAACTCTGTATTCTTTCTTAAGAAAGTAAGGGCGAGTTTCTTCGTGAAATGATACTAAAGTCATGATTAGAAAGAACAGCATGTTTTGTTTTGTCTATGATTTTTTAAAAGGAGCATGGTATACACACCACCTCTCCAAACAGCAGTTTTATGGTACATGAGTATAAATACCGAGATGGTTTAGAGTTGAGAGTTTTTGCATGTCTGCTAATAAAAAATTATGAAAACCTGAAGGATGTCAACTCTTAAGAGACATCTCAGGGCAAGCTCCGGGGCTACTTGCAAAATTCTCCAGACATGACAGATAGGTTGTGGCTACTCAGTGAACTCGTTGCTTCTCACCTAGTTGTCTATTCCAGAGTTTGAGTGAGAATTAGGAAGACAACTGCACTGCAAGGGTTGAGGGGAGAGAGAAACTGGCATATGCAATGTCCCCGAAAATGACACTGGGGAGCCAGCAAGGGGTGGTAGGGCAGTGACTACTCTGGTTCAGCGGAACGGCTGATGCTCCCAGGTGGTGGCTGCGTCTGCAAGCCGAAGAGCAGGGTGGGCTGGGCCAGGCAGAGTCACATACAGGCCACCGGCCACATTTTAGGTGATGCTGCCTTTTCAGAGCCAGGCGTAAAGATTTCTCCCCTGAGCGCCAAAGCATGAGTCCCACAGCTATAGTCATTGGGGTCACTTCTGACCAGTGCTATCCAACCTGGCTGCCCCCAAATCCTCCAGTATTTCAGGAAGTGCACATAAATATAACTCACACAGGCCAACCTGCAGCAGATACCAAACACAAACACCACGGCAGCATCACATTGATCCGCGTTCCCTTCAGCTGACTTCATAATAAATCGAACCAAAGTCATACAATCACACTGATAAAACACTACATTTCTTCCCTGCTGGTGTATTGGAGTTCATTTTTTTATCTTTTTTTAGAATCTTTTTTTAAAACTCTGCTACTGTGACTGGGTGTAGCTCAGCGGCAGGGCATGTGCAAGGCCCGGGGTTCCATCCTCAGCACCGCCAACAACAAATCTTGCAACTAAACAATGAAGAAAAATGAACAACACCTACTTGTGTAAATGTTAAGAAAAGGCCAGCCTTGCAGTAATGGAAACAGGAGGTGAGGAGACACCTACATCTACACACACACCGAAGTTTTTTGGTCATTTTAGCCCAGTCTGAATACAAAGCGAAAGCTGCCATTTTCCAGGACTGGGGAAGGTGCCAGCATTGCTTAATCCACTGCACAGACAGAAAACCTGGTGGAATGATTGATCTCAAGAAAAGGACCCCAAGAACATTCGAGGAATAAGAAACAGAAAGAGGAAGTGGGCAAAGGTGCAAAGCTTAGGGCCTTCGGAATGGCAGGCAAACCTGGAGTTGTCCAGGACCTGAGTCCCAGACCTGGTGTGGAGAATCAGAAGGCAGCAGAAGCCCCCGTGAAGACGTGCCTTGGTTAACTAAGGGCACCTCAGGGGGACTCGAATCTGGGGAATAAAGCCTGGCAGTTGTGGGATCTGCAGGGAGGGTGTGGAGTTAAATGAACCATCTGGTGTTTCTTTCCTATTTATCTTTTGTTCTCTCTCTTTTTATCCTTGGGGGAAGGGATGCTGCTGGTGGTGGGCTTGGCATCTGGAGATCAAATGCTGATCGATAACGAATAAACACATAGAAATTGTGCTTATTAAGCCAGTGCACTGAGGTCTTGAGGGAAGAGGGATCCCGATTGCACTGGTGCAGGTCAAGGGCAGGGGAAAGCAGACCTCTGAATGCCACCTTTGCCCATTCTCAACAGATGCAAAGAGCAGCATGGTGGCACATTATCTGTAGACAGCATGCACAAAATCCCCAGCCCGGACCTCCTAACACATCAAGAGAGTACACAGGAGTGCCAGACATGAGGCTAAGCAGGGGAGATGGAAAGATGACTTAATCCAGCCCAGTCCCTGAAGCCAGAAGCTCCCAGGTCAGCACAGGAAAGCAGATATGTATGTAAATATCACTGTACATGGTGACCGATGTCCATCAGAGAGCAGGACACGGGGCTCCAAGGAACAGCCTGCTCTAAGGTCTTGCTCCACAGCTGAAGTGCAACTTGTGCTTTGGCCATGGGCAGTGAGTCAGGCCCAGAATAAGAGGGGGAAGGAGCTTGTCAGAGAGAGGAAAGACAAAGACACAGTAGCAAGAGGCATGCTGCGGCTGGTACAGAAGACTCCCGGGCGGAGGGCAGCCCACTGGACTGGGGAATTTTGTGAGTTCACCTTCATTGTTGAGTTCACCTTTGGGTTTTACACTGAAGGCATTGAGAGCAAAATGCAAGGGTAAAATTCAACTCCAAACAAAGTAAAATTATGCTTTCTGTTGCAGGGATATTTAACTGAGTGATGTAAAACTGTCCTATGTAAACTGTGCCAAAAGTCCTAACCCTCGTGTCTCCCACTCATGGTACGACTTTAAGCACGGAATTTCACTTTACTATTTCCCAAGTGGACAGTTCATTTACACTTCTCTTCCATCATGAACAAATGGAGAAAGTCAATTTGACTGTAGTGTAAATATCTCAATTTCCTTGGAGACTGAGGCTGATGCAGGCACTTTAATAGGCAATGAGGGAGAATGAAGTCCTGCAAAATGTCAAGTTCGCGACTCTTTGCGCCACTATTTTTTAAGGGGGATCATGAGAGAGAATACACCTTTTGTCACTATCTAGGGGATCTTTCTTCAGCTTTTCTGCATCTCCAGACTCAAAATATCATTGACTGCACATCTGTTGCTACCTTCAAGAAAGCACACTATCTAGGTTGGAAAGACTTCTCATCTTCGCCAACAATAAAAGTTCTGATGCTCTCGACCCCTCTGAAAGTGTCCCTGGCCGTTCATCAGCTGCGCCTCGACTTCCCGCCAGAGAGCAATCTCTCTGCTCACTTTCATTAACATTCACCCAAACCTGGAACCTAACAACACACGGCCGAGGTCAAAACAATGATTCTGTGTCACTGTGCACTCCAATTTGGCAAAGCATGGATCTTAAAACAATATCCAACATGCAAATTTTCTCCTGATGAACAGTAGCCCATCCTCTCCAGACAGGCTGGAAAGAATCTGAGAAGTGGAGTTTAAATAACAGATTTACACTACCGTGCTCTACAGAGTAGTTGCCAAAACCAAGCAAGCACCCAGATCCTCCACTGAAAGCATATACACACATCTCCAGGTTTAAGCCAGCCCTTCTAACGGACCACTGCAATCAGGTGGCAGAACCTGGGAATCGGGTTTATATTTTAAAAGTCTCTCGCAATTCCAATGATCAGGCAAATTTGGGAGCCTATATTCTGGCCAGTTTTCCACTTACAGATGTAGGAAAATTAAGTTGCACCCCATAAACTCTTAGCTGATCATGACAACAGTCAGTCACAGAATATAATTTCTTTAAAGTCTACAAAGAAACAACATATTCATTTGTTCATTCATTCATTTACTGGGTGACACTGGGAATCAAATCCAGAGACGCGCACATGTGAGGCAAGTGTTCTACCTCTGAGCTGTATACCCAAGAAAAAGCTTTTTAATACATAAAGTTAGAAATCAAAACAATAATCTAAAAGGAGTGATCAAAATATAAGGTAAATGTTTAAATTTTTTAAATTATTACATAATTTTTTAAAAAGACACACTCCACTCATTCTCATCAAAATACTCCTTCGCACTTCAAACACACGTATCCCATCACTCTTGCCGATTTCTGAGGCATTTCTGGACGGCCTCTTTCATGAGCGTGTTTACAAGGTGATAAAAATACGGTGAATGCTGCTGCCAAACGCCAGTCAGTGGAAAGGCAAGCTCATAAAAACATTATGGCGTGTCCTCATTCCACTAAATCTGGCATCATGTGATTTGCAGCTCTTCCTCACAGTCAAAATGACCATACAAAATAAGTATGTTGAATCCATTCAGCACATTGTGCCCTAACAGCACAACTACAGACACACACACTTACAGAACTGCTTCGAAAGTACAAAGAACACAGGGATGAGAGTGTTCAAAGCCCGGGGGAATATTCTGAGGAGGGTTAATGACAGTGTGCCTTTTACTGTAATATTTCTTTATAATTAAAAAATTCAGCATTTTTCATTACACCTTGTACTAAATAAAATAATGTTCCAGCCTCTGCCAGGTTTAAATTTTGAATTCTCAGACTCCTCACAAGATGGTAGCGCAGAGACAATGGCCTGAGCCGGTACCTTGTGTCCCACTGCTGACTGTCCAGAGCCTGGGCCTGCACATCCCCACATCTGCACACACGCCTGCCGTGGCTGGAGCGCAGCCCCCCACAGTGCTGCTGACTCTCAGCAGGAAGGAGCAAGAAAAGGCAACTATGGGCCCTGGAAGTGCATTCAAGGTCATTTGGAGGCATTTCTGGAGCTAAAGAGGAAGACGTGAGCACCAGGTGGGAATGTCCCACCGGCCTGTCTGTGCCCTTGACCCTGCAGACATCTCACGCCACGGGAAGGAGGCTGCCATGCACAGGCCAGGAGGAAAGCCCAGAAAGAGGGGGATCCTCTTGTCGAGATCTGTGAAGGAAACATTCTGGAACACAGAGCAGCTCTTCTTCACATGTACATAAACATATACATATTTATACTGCTGTGCCACGAAGCACTGGTGTACAGAACATTTTAAAAGGAATGGCATCCTCCAGTTCAGTTGGAACTTGCATTTCTCTTCTCATTCAGTCCTGTTTTTCATAATAGCTATCATTTACATAAAGCTGACTACGTGTGGGACGCATTTCATTTCAATATCTAATTTGAACAACTGAAAAGCCTGGGAGCGGGAACTGAGGTCCTTGCTTTGCTCAGAAGGAAACTGAGGCTCAGGGGCCATCTAATCCGCCCAAGCTCTCACATTAGTTATGTGATAGAACATAGATCCAAACCTATACCTGTCCCCTTCCTGAGTTTATTTCTTTCTACTATGTCAGCTGCCTCTGAAATCAAAGTATGGATGTATTTCTCCACATTCCTTCAAAATAAATAAAATTTTCCAGAGACAGAGAAGTTTTATTACAAGTTATATAACAAGATGTTTTCAAATTTCTACTTTACTAATAACTGTGGTCAGAGCAGGCTCTTCAGAGCCCTGCAAGACAGAGAGAGTGAATTATTAAAATTAAAAAATGATCACTAGTATTTTAGGAAATTCCTGTTCTAATGCAATTTTCAAAAGGAAAACTCTTTTTTTCGTTATGTTGCCTTGGCTGGTCTTGAACTTATGATCCTCCTGCCTCAGCCTCCCAAGTAGCTGGCTTACAGGCAATGGGCCACCACACCTGGTTAGAAGGAAAATTTTTTTTAAATCATTTAAATGTATATTTTACTTTAGAAATCACCTCCCATCCTAACACTTCAGTTTTTATCAATTTTCTATATAAGAACGACTAATAGAATTTTAGAAAGTAAGTAATTCTTCTCATGTGAACTTATTTTCTGTTTTGCAAACAATACTAAACAGAAGCCTCTAATTACAATGCTTCAATTACTTCACAGAAAAGTAGGCATGTGTGAAAAATGACAGAAATTCTTCAAATGTGCTGAAAATTTACATAAAGTCAGTTTCATGATGAAAATGGAAAAATTCACTTTAACATTTTCTTAGGAATCTTTACTTCATAAGCAACATTTCTGGACGGACTGTTCACACGTTATCTTAAAAACTCAGATGGTATGAGGGACTGAGGGTTGCCTTTCATTAGCTATGTAGCCTACTTCTTTCGGTTTTGCATTTTATGGGCTGAATCCCTATCACATAATTGTGCTTTAAGGAAAGCTAACTTCATCCCTGGAAGGAAGACAAAAGCATTTGCCTCAGGCCTTGAACAAGGAAGCACCTGTTAACAGAAGACAACGTGGTAGCCATTTTGTGACCACGCAAAGCAACTAACTGTAGAACAAAGCTGTGGAGAGCACGGAACAGCAGAAACTAAAGTCCTAATCTTCTTGTTTTACTGAATCAAACCAAATGCAAGTCCACTTTCTCTTTGGGCAATGAGACACACTAACCAACAAATCCCATTTATGGTTTAAGCCAATTTGAGCTTTGTTTTCTGTTGCTTACAACAAATTACATCCTAATTGATTGGATGGTTGAATGAGTGAAGAAGTTCATATGCTTCTTAGCTGTTCTCTAAGTATAAACAAAAACATGATAGTATTTCATATCTGGGCTTAAAAAAACTGAAAGTGATAGCTCAATAATGAACATCATCATTATTAATCTTGACTAAAAATAGGGGAAGATAAATGGCTGCTCCTGTCAAGCACAAAGTACAAGAAAATGATAACTTACCCCATACAATTCATGAAAACAGTCAACCTCTTAAAAATGCAAAAAGAACAAGGAAAGCAGGGGAGGATATGAATTTTAGAATGATTCTAAAAGATACAAGGCAAATGATAAAAGATTAGATGTTAAGAAAACGACATCTTGGCAGAAAAAAAAATCATGGATTCAAGCCATTTGTGAAGGTTATGTAAGCTTCAAGTGATTTTGCTTGGTTTTCTGCATATTAGAAGTCTATTCCTAACACGAACTTTATATGGAGGCATTTGACACATATTTCCATTTCCTCCTCTAAGAAGAGATCCTTTTACTGAAGCCTTATAGGAATATTAATATGAAAATAATATTAACTCATAATGGTTCATGAAAAAATAATGTTGAAAGGCATTTTCTCTGTGGAGTTCAAAAAGTATGAATCAGAGCTTGCCCTGACAGTGAGGAAGGCATATAATTTAGCAGAAAAGGCGGCAAACCCCTTTAGAAACTGAGGAAAGCCTCCCACCAAAGATTTACTGATGTTCTAGAGGAAACTCCATGGCCCAGGATGACTAAGAGCCAGAATCCCACAGCTCAGCAAGACGCCCATGAGGAAAAGGCAGAATTAGCTAGTCACCAAGGGAGCAGAGCTAAGAAAAGCCACCTTCTCAGGAGAAAAGTAATGCAGGCTTCCGGTGTCTGGGTCCAAGGCTTCAGGTAAGGAAATACCACTTTTGACAGCACATTAAGATGCTGGACTATTCGGTCTCAAAAATGAAAGGACTTGAATTTTGGTGTTGAAGGCTAATTTACTTGGCATAATCCTTGGGTTTGGCTACTCCACACCACACACATACTCACACTAATGGAAAAAGAGACTTTTATTTTTGTTGGGGGAAAAAATGAGAAATTCCAAAAGGTTCGTTTGTTTCACTCAAGTAGCCCCAGAGGGCAGACAACAGGGTAGGAAGGCCAAGAAGGTTCCTACAACCCAGAGGAAAAAAAGTTCACACAGACTGCATAAAAGATGTGTAGCTTGGTCAGAAGAACAAAGAAGTTAAGCCTAGTTTTAATAGTCAAATTTAAGGAAAAAAAAGTTTTGTAATTTACTCTCCTAAGAATACTTTTGATTCGCCATTTTACAAACATTTTACCTCAAATATACTGAGGAAAACTCTTTTTTTTTTCCACAAAATATTTCCTTACTCTCATTGAAAATGACTCTGGAACATTCTTCTACATTGTCAAGTTCCAGTCAGCACTAGAAATTCTGGAATAAACCTAAGAGGGTGGGTGGCAAATTAAATTAAAAACACAAAAACATGATTTAATTTATTGTTTCACCAACTACTGGTAGAATTATTTTCGGATCTAGCTTCTGGCCATATGTAAATTTAATAAGCAAGCCTTCCATGTCTTCATCCAAGCTATTTTCTTTCAAAGTTGGAGAGAGTATGTTCTGAGCCAGCCCTGGGGAAAATTCTTAGAAATCTGCTCCAGATTTACACTAATCCACTGCTCAGCAGCCTTTGGGTCTGGCTGCTTAGCCAATCAACTGTCCATTTAGTTGTGGAGCTATTTTGTTCCTGTGTTTCCACCTCATCTACCAGGATATTCATTAACACACTCGACAGTCACCCATGAACCACTTCTTATGTGCCAGGCCCTGCAAGTGCTGGAATAAATGACATTTGGTCCTGGTTTCAAGGAAATCATATCCATGGGCCAGTAAATAAATACAAGACAATGTGATAGGCAGATATTCTCAGAACCCAAGAGATTTCATCTGTGGCGAGATTACACCAGAAATCCAATAAATTGACAGGTCTTTAATTCATGTTTTAGAGAAGTAAACACCATGACTTTTCACACCGAGGCCACACAGCTCCATGCGACGTCTTGCTCCCTGAAGGTCTTTGTTTCCCGTCTCATCAGTGACATCCTTCAGTATCTGTCCAGAATCAATTTATTCCTTATAGTCATAGATTTATATGTTTCTACTATTTAAACATTTACTTTTTAACTCAAATCATTCACCAAAACTATTGTAAGCCAAAGAATGTCTAAGGTTACTGATAAATTCTTTGTGACAACTTTGAAAGAATTTATCTGGAATGGGCTGCTGAGTGCAGAGATTCCCAGCGTTTTTTATGTTAAACATGAAATAATGATGATGTTCGTGGGCCGCCGGTGACAAACGGCTGCACCTTGCACAGAGCCCAGCAGGAAGATGCTTTGGTCAGGAATGCTGTACTCTGAGAATGTATACAATGTATAAAAATGTTCTTTTTACTAAGTACAGGGAGATGCAAAGCTAGTCTGATTATAACTCATGCAAGAAAACATTTTTTATCTGCTTACCCATTTTCCTTAAGGTTTCCACAGAGGAAATATAAAGTACAGTATAACTTGCCTCTGAAATTTTGTACCTGTTATTTGTTCAATATAAAAAGATCCCAAAATGAGGCTGGAATCCATCTAGGCAACATATACTGAATATCTGATATACTGAAAAGCGCCATGCTGGCTCGCCAAGGGCTGACCCGGGAGACAGTACAATTCCTACTCGTACAGCCTGGGGACCTCGAACAGAGTGGCCTATAAACCTGCTGCACGCACGGGCCAGGTTTCTGGAATTCTAAACACCTTCACTTTCCACCAGCCACGCGGGCAAAACCTGCCACTCAGACAGAGGTCTGTCTAAATGAAGCGGGGAGTCAAGCTGACGGCAAACACAATCAGAGATTTGGAGACACATTCTCAGGAGCAAAGCAGATGAAGAGTTTTCTAGGAGCAGAAACTGCTGGGTCTAGGAGCACAGATCTTCTCAGCCAGGGGAAGGAGCTGTTTTGCGAAAGAAAAATAAGGACATTTGTCGGTTTCTATCATCCAAAAGAGGAGTTTCATAGAACACTACATCACAGGTTTTTTCCTTCTCATTAAGATCACAGAATTTGAAGTTCTGGTACTTTTGAAAATGATCAGTTTTGTGAGCAGATACACAAGACAGCTTTCATGAAGAATTTCAGGTGCACAGAAGTCTCAATTTAGCTCCAGCAGACACAAACAGAATTGCCAAACAGGACTCCATATCCATCCACTAGTCACTTGATTGTTAAATAAAAATCCTTTTCCAGGAACATCATAATGAGAAACACCTAAGGGCTTAAATTATCTGGTAATTAACACAATAGTATGCAAATCAATGTAACTAAACAAATATAAACAGATGGACACTGAAAAACAGAATGGTAATTATAAAGCAAATAAACATTAGATCTTCTTTACACAAGTTCCCCATGAATGTGTCCTAGAGAAAACGTGGATTAAAATTCTCATGAGGTCTGCTTGGAATGGGGAGGGTTAGAGTCCTTTCTGGCTCTGATTTTGTATCTATATATCTCTCTCTGTCTTTACCTACCCATATCTATCCATATCTATTTATTTATATTGGAAAGCATTTTCCTATAATTCGGAAGGTAAGAAAGACAAACAGGACTTTTTCTTTTTGATGCTGGAAGTCCTGTACATCACTGCCAGCTGAGGTAATTATTTATACAACAAACAGATACTGAACACTTTCTATGTCCCAGGAATTTGAGTATTAGAGCTAAAGAGGCAACAGAAGGATGAGGTCCCCACCCAGGCGAAGACAATATTTCAGAGGGGGTGGGAAAGAAAGATGACGGCCCAGAGGGACCATTTCTGACTGTAGTGACCAGAAGGAGGGATGTGGGAGCAGGAGGAGACAGGGCCCTGTGCAGGAGGCGATGCCTTTCCACCCTATAAGAAGGAGTCTACCCTCCCTGTTTCCCACTGTGCCGGCGTTTCTAGATCTGAGGCAGGACGTGAGCCACCGGGCCACAGGGTAGAGAGGAACACAGGGAATGCTGGCTGGATCATCCTAGGACTGCGACCCATGAAGGCCCTCAGGGGGCCTGATGAGGCTCCAGCTGCCAGGCTATTCTGTGGCCGTGACCAGTGTTGAAATGGGAACCCACCAGGGAGCCCGACCCAGGGTACAGGTTCAGAGATTTCCTGACAGAGCGGACAGGCAAGGATTTATACCAGTAAAAGTGGGTTGTGGTAGGGGCTGAAAGGGATGGAATCCTCCAGGCATAGGCAAGAGCCCTTGTGAAAGGGCCCAGGCAGCAGAGGCCACAAAGGTGAGGGAGGAGGCTGGATGAAGCTGGGGGTAAAACTGAAACTGAGAACAAGGGATAGATTACAAAGCACAGCGAGGCCAGGCCATGAACTTCATCCAGATGGCATGAATTGTATCTGAAGAAGGCCAGGAGATAGAAGTTGGGACCACACAACCTAAGAAGATTCTGCTAGGAGTCTGGCCTTTCCCCATCCCCAGCCCTTGACAATGCGCTACTGAGGCTCTGTAGCCCGCTCCCACTTCCCCTCACCCTGCTAGAGGCACAGGCAGGGGCTGAGAGGAGCCTGCGGGGCGGGTGGCCTTCCTCTACTCTCCAAGACTGCAGGACAGCTTGTGCCTTTGCAGTGTTTTCCCTCTTATGTGCACGTCAAGCTAGAGAAATAACACGTTTCCTTCCCTCTTCTACCATACGGTTGGTGCTCCCTCCTAAGTGACACGCCTTAATGTAGTCCGCAGCCTCGCCCAGGACAAAGGAGTCAGGGCTGCTTTCCTACTAATTCCTGACCAGGTCCCGTGACAGACTCTGAACTCCAAGAACAGAAGACATTACTGATGTGCACACGGGGCGCCCTGCGGTTCCCCAGCACCGACTCTCCAGGGACCCTTCCTTGGGCCTTGCACAGCGTGGCACCTCCACACCTGCCACCACACGCCGGGCCCAGGCAAGGAGCCCGAGGAGGAAAAGCATGTCACGTGGCCACGCGTCTGCATAAAAGACAGGCGCGCACGCCGCCTTCAGTGGCAGGAAGACAAACCAAGTGAACAGATTTGCTTCCTCCGGTTAGACTCGAGCACCACCGCCCGCCCTTGTGGAGAGGGAAAGCATCTAGAGGCGTATACCGTGGCCGCGAGGTAGGGAGGTAAGCTTTCAAATCACGCCCCTGAACAAGTATGGGGCTGGGGATCCGGCGCTGCGACGCGGCTTGTGCCTGAGATGCACAGGGCCTGGGCTCCGTCCCCAACACCGCTTGAACAAACAGACAAAAAACCACGGTTTCCATTTCCGGGGCTTTTCCAGGTGCCTGTCCCGTTGGTGTTCTGTGGCCTCTTCTATTTACTGGGCAAGAAATTTTTAAGTATCAAGAGGAACATGCCGAGTATTCTGAGAAAATGTGAACACTATTCTAATCTGCGCTGAAAATAGTTACTGGACAGAAGGCCAGATGCCAGAATCAAAATCTCTAATTGAAAGTCACAGTGAACCAGAGAGAAAGCCTCCGGTTTGGAGAAATCTAGGTTCAAATTCCTATTGCAACATCTGCTGGCTGTATAACTTGAAACAAGTTACTTAACCCTTCAGGCTCCTTTCTCATTGGTGAAAACTGTGTCTACAATATGCCCCTAAAGGGTTTTGGTGAGAATTCAATCTGCTACTGTTTATAAAATACCTGCCACAGCGTCTGGGGACTCTGCAGATGATTGTGAGGACTGTGGTGATTGTGCAGCCGTGTGAACGAATGGACTGGATACCACTGACCTGGATTTAGTGGTTCACGTGAAACATTACGTATATTACACAATTGTTAAAAAGCCAAACCCGACTGGGAAAGTGTTTCAATGTCTAGGTGGGGGAACTTCACAGCAACCAAGAGGGAGATTTCTTCTACTTTAAACTGGAGGGTTTTCTTTCAGCCTAGGGAATTGCTTCTCATTACTGAAATCTACACGTTAAGTAGTGAGCGCCACTACTTCAAACGTCCAGCAGAGTATCATCTAAATGCACAACACGAAATATCAGGTTTTACCAGGAAGTACATATTTTAGAAAGGATAAAAGAAAATAATTACTCATTATAAAAGTCTCCTTTAGTTCCACAGATCATTATTCCTTTTCTTAGGTTTGACATTTATAAATAAAATCAAGCGTCACCGCATTAAAATCAGAGGTCTCGTTTCTATTAACCCCTGACACTTGCAGGACCATGGACCACGGGTCTGAAAGCCACACAGTCCTCTGCCTTCCCTGGGAAGGTGTCCAAGGCCCTCTCCTCTTTTAACGAGTGCCCACCCCTCACCGCCCCAGCTCAAAGTTCCCAGGACAGGACTTCCTGCGCGACGCCACAGGCTCAGGGAGTGAACAGGACTTCGTCTCTGATCTGCGCCCAAGGGTGAAGTCTGAACAGTTTCGTACTCATTCAGTCACATCACTGATCGTATTTATTAAAACACACAACTTAAAGGGGCGCTGAGTTTCCTGAGAAAGGTAGAAAACGTGGTGAATTCCTCATCTGGGTTGAAGTCCCAGGAGAGGACATCTTCAGCGGGGCTTGTCCACCACAACCCAGTTTGGGGCCACACTTGAGCAGCTGCGGAGCTGGCACACTGGCTCTTTGTGTATGGGCTACAGAGAGGCTTCCAGCCCCCAACCCTCCTCCTCCACGCCCACGCAATACCATGCGATCTCATGTAGGCCACGGTTGCTGTCAGCTTCTGCAACTGTCTGGTTTATTGTCCACTTCCCCGTCCCCGGACCTGCCAACGGAAATCCCATTGTCTGTTCCGGTCACTATCAAATCCTATTCCCTAGTGCAACGCCTGCCAAAGGAATAAATGTGCCAACAAATGAATGAGGGAGTGAACAAAACAAAGCCCTACATCCTGTGTGTGCTGTCACCCAAGTCCCACTGAACATGGCCAGAATCCTGGCCACCATCAAGACCTCGAATGGCTGGCTCACGTGATGCCTAGGTCCTCCCCTTGGGGAGTCCTTGTAGGAAGAAGAATGGCTGCACCAATACCAAGGGTAAGAAATACTGGAATCATGAGAAAGTCCAGAGTCACAGTGACGCTTGGCCTGGGAGTGGAAAGGTCAGTCTGAGGGCACCTTCTACTGAAAAGACGGAACCTGGCAGAAACCAAGGCACCCACACCCTCCAGCTGAGCAGGTGACAAGAATGCCTTGGGTCCTGCGACAGTGAACAATGTGATGAACCGAGCAACTCTGTGTCCTGTGTTGAACCACTGCTTAAAGGACACCTGGTTGGGACATAGGACGGTCACCTGAAGGCTGTCATAGGGCTGCAGACAGCTGCCAAAGCAGTATGGGGGGCATCTGTCTGTTTGGAGGTGTCTCCTGATGAAGCAGATGGGGTTTTCTGGTTTTGTTTACTTTTCTCCTCCCAAATGCATCATCCCACATTCCAGCCTGTGCAGCCTGAGAAAGGACAGGTGCAGGTGAGGAAGGGGGAGGCTGCGACACAAGGACCCACAGAGGAACTGCACAGCGACACGGGCAGCAAGCGTGCCCAGCCAGGATGGTGCTGGAAACCTTCATCGAGAAACACAGAGCTGAACTGGGAATGGTGGCACACACCTTTAGTCCCAGCAGTCTGGGAGGCTGAGGCAGGTGCATCACAAGTTCAAGTCCAGTCTGGGAAATACAGTGACTTAGCAAGACCATGTTACAAAAATTTTAAAATAGAAGGGCTGGGGATAGAGCTCAGCACAAAGGCCCTAGGTTCCATCTCCAGTAATGGAAACAAACAAACAAAACGAAACAAAAAAACAGAAAACTCTTGGGATTGGATTCCAGTGCATCCCCAAACCTCAGCTGAATGCCTCCCCCCAGTCACCCATGGCACCTTGAGCGGCCCAGGGGAGCCAGGGCGATCCTCTGTCTCACAACGAGCTGTGCCAAATCCAAGGAGCATGCCTTCCGAGTGGGCTTCCAATTTACCCAGGCCGCCTGAGGGAGTCAAGTCACTGCAAAAGGTCAGACGATCCCTAAGGAAAGTCTGTGCCTAATGTTTGAGAAGAGTAACATTAACTTCCACACAGCCCTGGGGACCATTTTCTGGAAGCACCCTGGGCGTCCACTTAGCCATCTAACGATGCTTACTCAACAAGCTCTTTAGGCCCGCCCCTCCCTGCTGTGTCACTGCACTCGGAGCTGACCTTCTCCAGCCCAGTCTTCCTCAGGGATGGATGGTAACCAGGCAGAAGCTCAGTCATCTGATGACCACTGCTGCCTCGCTACTCACTGTTGCCGCTCGGGGCAAAGGATACAACCTGCCGATTCCATTAGCCTCCGCACAGAACCACTAAGGCATCTTTTCATTTCTTTCCTCACTCCTCCCCGATTCTCTTCAAATTCTCCACATTCTCCCAAAGTTGGTGGCAGACACAAATACGGTGCTCCAGTGGAGGGACTAACAACAAACACTGAAGAAAAAGCTCTGGGCTACTTTATGCCAGTCACAGCAGGAAAACGTGCCCCCAGGAGCCAGCTTCTTGAGGTCTCTCGGTGGCAGGCCCACAGCTGGGGAACACTCTACCTCTTGGCCCTCCATGAGGCCACACAAAGAAAGAAGATCTGGGTTCCACTCTTCCTCCCTAAAATGGGAATGACTCTGTCTCACTTACTTACTCCAGGCTGCTGCGAGGTTCAGAGGCGTGGGGAGGAACCGAAACCCCACACTGACTTTCACTGGCCTCCCCAGCACCCGGCACATCACACAGTCTCCTCACAGTGGCCTGCAAGGCCTGGCGTGACCCACCGCTGGCCGTTCTGACCACGCTGCTCATCGCCTCTGCTCCGGCCACGCGGTTCTTCATGCTGATTTCCAACAATCCCAGGTTGTTCCACTCTGGGGATTTTTATGTAAACACCTATTTCCTCTGACGGGAAGTCTCGTCCTCAGATTCCGCATGATTTGTTCCTCAAGTTTTCAGTTTCTGCTCCAAAACATCCCCTGACTTCCGCTGGAAATAATCCCATGTTAAACAGAGAGGAGAATTTGGCAGCAGGTATTTTAAGGAGAAAGGTGAATTGGCCATAAACTCAGAACCAATGAGCCTGCGATGCCACCATGATCAAGTGGAGACATTGTCCAACCGCTGGAGGAGCAGAGCCATTTCCCAGCACAGGAAAGATGGCCTAGCTAGGCTGGCAACAGTCCCCACCCCGCCATGGTGCTTTAAGGTTCAAGTCAGTCACTCGTTCATTCAACAAACTGTTGCTGAGCACTTCACGCAGGACAGGGCTGGAGACACAAAGAGCAAGTTTGGTCCCGCTGGATAAAGTTCCGGACGGTAGTAAATGCATTTGCTCAAGCCACTCGATCCCATCGTGTAACTGCGATGACCCGAGTTGCTCCCCACCTGAATGGCAGTCCCGGCACAATGCGGGACAGTCAATGTCTTGATTTTTCAAGGCCACACACACTAGTTTGTAATCTTTTTCACTAAGAGTTAGCATTTTCCTTAAAGTGGCTCCATTACCCAGCTCAGTGATAAATGTTTTATGCACACGAAAATCACTGTGTAACAGCTGTACGCGGACTCAAGGGTCTGTGTCCAACTCTGAACAAGTCAATCACTGTGGACTTCCAAAACGGCGATCTGCCTTCCGCCTCAGAATGGTTCTCTTACGTTGCTTTTGTTTGCTCGCGCTGGGAGACAGTGAATCGCCAAGCACCGGGACGGCATCCTGAGGGTTACAAGGCTCGGCTTCTTCTCTGGAGGATTCTCCCTCTGTGAGGGCTCCTTTCCCAGTGTGGCATCTTCCCCGCCCCCACTCACTCCCTTCCGTGGTCCTCGGATGCCGCCCACCCTAAAAACAGCATCTACAAAGCGCCATCTCTTCGCACTGCCAGAAGTGGGACCAAGAGGGACTTCCGGAAGGGAGGTAGAGAGGGATGAAGGGCCTTCGGGACGCTCTGCAGGTAAGACAAAGACAGCAGATCTCAAGGGGCAGAATTTGTGTAAGAAAAGACGATGTCAGAGTGTATGTGTAAAGCATAAACAGGGAAGAAGACTGCAGGGAAACTCAAGAAAGAAGGCCCAGAGGCGGAAACAAGTTCACCAGGGAGAGATACTGGGAAAAAGAAAGCCAATGAAGTCAGGTAACCAGGTTATAAATGGCTTCCAATGTTGGGCTGGTTTTAGTGTCCTACATCCTTAGGGTTAGAAAGGACTTCAGAGGGTCTCGTCTACCCAAAGCCAGGTGAAAGGCTTGAGTCCCTCTGCCCTGGGGTCCCCTCCGTCGTCTCTCACAAGACCACTCGCGGTGATGCTTCTGTGCAGCCATCCTCTACTCGGCATATTCCCGGCCACTGGCTCAGGACTGTCCCCTCTCGCTATTCATTCACAGCACTGGGAGACACCGACAGAAACAGTCAAAGACAATCGCATGCACAGGACCAGCTCTGAGCTTCCGTGGCTGTCCCCTCTTTCTGCACCCAGAGCCCCTCACTTTCGATAACGTTACTAGGGAACACTGGCTTGAACTCAATAAAGGTAACACTGTAAGGAAATCAGAAAATCTAGTATGAAAAGACAACTGCTCCAGCTGGGCATGGTGGTCCATACCTATAATCACAGCTGCTTGGGAGGCTGAGGCAGGAGGATAGCAAGTGCCAGGTTAGCCTGGGCGACTCAGTGAGACCCTGCTGCTTTCACATTCTACTTCCTCCACAGTAACATCCTAGCAACAGAATTGAGTAAGGAGGCTTTACAAAGACAAATTCCAGGACCACACCCCAGACTTCCTGGGTCAGGGTCTCTGAAACACGCTGGTTTTCCTCAGTAACATGCATGGTTGAGAATGGCTGCTTAAACAGAGAAATTACTTTCTTTCTTTTTTGTGAGGGGAGTCTGAATACATTTCCCAGGTTGGCCCTATACTCCTGGGCGTAAGCGACCCTCCTACCTTTCTACCTCAGCTTCCCAAGTAGCTGGAACTACAGGTACATACTTGGCTTTAAAAATTATTTCTAACTGTGAATTTTGACTTTCATTAAGTTCTTGGAAGAAAATGCAAAATATGAAAAATTCTCTCTAGCACTCCTAGAAAGAAACCAACAGGGATTTATACACATCAAACACCCTCCTTTTTTTTAGTGCTGAAGATAAACCCAGGGCCCCATACTAGCAAGCCAAGCACACCACCACTGCGCTACATCCCTGGTCCCCTAACCTGCTCTTTCTCTCTTCAGAAGAGAAAAGCAACACCAGTGCACTCCAAGGGTGGGGAAGGAGAAGATTCGAGACACGGGGACACTGGTACCATCGCAGTCACTTCCACAGGTGTGTGGAGGAGTCCACACAGCAGCCGTGTTCATTTCCTCCAACCTAAGCAGCTCAGGCCCACCTCAGCACAGTCCTCCAACAACAGATGGTGGCAACACCCGCCTTACTTCCAGACTCAAACACACACGAGGACCACTACCTGCCCCACCCCCAGTCGTCAGCATTCTGAAGGGGCGGGACTCAGGATCGAATCGTGTCCAGTGACTCTGGAAATGGGGCAGGGTGAAATAAACTGGAGACTGAAGGTTTCTGACGGCCAGAGCAAAGAGCATCGGAACACATACGCCGTTACTGAACGTCAGGCAGTAAAGCAAGACTCTGCGGCCAGACTGCCTGGATTTGAATCCACATTCTGTTAGCTCCAACTGTGAGGCCCTATCTTCCTTCTAAGTTGTCAACCTTTCTTCCTTCTAAGTTGATTCTCTCAGTTATTTTCTTACAGGAACAGAAAGCTGACTAGCACAGTTTTATAGATTATACATATAATAATGTTAAGTGCTCAGTAGCATTTCTGGCACAGAATGAGCAGTCAGTGACACTGAGGTCACTGTTATTATTTTTATGAAAGTTACATGTTCCCATGAATTTACAAAAAATCTCAAGTAGTGAGAGAAACCTAGTTACCTGTATTTGGATTTGCTCTTTCATTCATTTGTGGTAGGTGCTAGTGACACCGTGGTGCACACGGAGCTGCTGTCTTTACTCTCACGAGAGACAGGCATTACTCCATAAATCCCACCCAGAAGGATGAATATTGCGTTGGGAAAAAGCTGACAAAGAAAACCAAAGGAAGAGAGTACAAAAGGGCCCTGACCTGGCACAAGTGTTTACCGTAACAAACATTGGCTGGCTCCACGCCTACAGCCAAGGGGACATCACCCAGCTCTCCATGAGAAACTGGGCTATCCCCAGCCACAAGGCAAGGAAGATCTGAGCAGGACCTCAAACCCAGGTCTTCCATCTGGCACATCTGTTCGTCCTTCTCCGCCTCAGCAGCCAATGAGGCCCCTCTGCTCCACTCAGCACCCACTCTGGGCAGCTGCCTTCTCTCTGGAAGAAGCCACCAGCTGGCCACTGCTTCCTATAAAGACAGCGGCTTCCACTGCCTAGAGATGGGGACTCCCTTGCAGGGCCAGTTCCATCCAAACAGTGAGAAGATAAGTGAAGACGTGTTGCCACAGCGCTTCATAAAACCCATCTTGGCATTGTTCTCTGTGGTTCGAAGAAGAAGCACTCTGAACCCTGAAGGGCCCCAAAAACATTCTGTTCTTAACACATTTCAGATCAGTCAGGTGCACAGGCCCCCTTCCTATAGCAGAAAGGAGCCGCCTCCCCACCAGAGATCCTGCAGAGCACACAAGGATGTCCACAGCCTTTTGTTGAGGGAGTAATTGCTTCTGTTTCAAGGAGGAATGCCGAGATCTGCCTACACACACTCACTGGAAAAACCGATGGGAAATGTTCCTTTGCTGACCACAAGAGTCTGTGGTTGTACTGTTGTTTTCCACCTTACTTTAAACAGAATGCAGCATCATTTATCAAAACGTACTATTGAAAAACTAATCATCTAATGGCAAATACATTGCTTAAAATAAGGCAACATGTCCGGTCCTCTTGGGGTCCCACTTGGAAAATGAAAAGTATTCCAGTGTCTGGCTGGAGTGTAAATTGCAACAAACTTTTGGAAAATTAATCTGACAATATCTATTATAATGTAAAACATACAGGCCTCTGATCCTACAATTTCACCCATGAGAATCTTTCATAGCAATAAAAGAACCTAGTATAAAAGATACACATAGGAGGATGTTCATCCAAGCTTTTTATGTAGAGGCAAAGACAAATATACAGAAACAACCCGAAAGTCTGTCAGCAGGAAAATGAGTAAATGAATTAAAATATATTCATACCAGAGTATACTATGAAGACATTGTTCTTAAAAATGAGTTGGGAGCTTTCATTAAACACAGCAGCAAAGACAGAACAGGAGAAGAAATGACTGTTATCAAGATGGGCTGATGAAACTGTGGGCGCTGCAGAGCAGAGGGACAGAATGTACCTGATTTGGCAGACTAGAAAATCAACCCCGGGGGGATGGCTGAAAGCAGACAAAAGCAAGGCTGTGTTGTATCCCTGGCACCCAGAACTGAAGGCACCAGACAACCTAAAGGTTGGGCCAAAGTCTGAGGGCCTGGATCCGCCCCTACAAGGACCATTTTGTTCCCCCACGTCTCCTCCTATGCTGAAGCAAGCCCAGCTTTCTGCTGGCTTTTCTGCCTGCTCTCTAGAGAGACCAAACTGGCAGGCTCAGATACAGCTGGGGGTTACAGAGAGGATGGGCGCCCGGACCAGAGTTTCCCCTTGCTCTGCCTCTGTCCCCACCAAACAAATCCACACAGATGTCTACGACAGCTTCTCTCATGACTGCCCAAACCCCAAAAGCAACCAAGACATCTTTCCTTCTGTAGGGACGCAGACAAACAAACTGTGCATATCTAGACAGCAGAACACGAGCACTAAAAAGAAATGAGCTCTCGAGCTACAGAAAGGCACGGAGGAGACTTGACTGCATCTTGCTAAGTGAGAGAAGCCAATCTGAATGGGCTTCTTGCCTTATGACTCCAACCACATGACAAGCATGGAAAAGGCAAAGTGAAGGAGAGAGCTAAAATGATCTGGGGTTTCCCTGGGTTGGGAGGAGACGAGGAAAGAAAAGAGGAATAAATGGAACACAGGATTTTTAGGCAGCGAAACTACCCTGTGTGATGCTAGGGTGGTGAGCACCTGTCACTGCACATCTGTTCAAGTACACAGAAGGCACAACACAGAGTGAACCCAGATGGGAACTATGCAGTCTTGGTAATAATTATCATCCTTGATCAGCAGTTGGAACAAAAGTACCACCCTAATGCAAGATGTTAATCAAACAAGAAACTGGGGGTTGGACAACATGAGGGCTCTCTATACTTTTCATTCAATTTTTGTAAAAACCTAAAACTGCTTTTTAAAAAATTCACACACACACACACACACACACACACACACACACACACACAAGAGCCATGACTATATAGGCAGCAGAAGAGCTAAAATTAAAAGACTGACAGTACCAATACTGATGAACAACTAGAATTCTCTCTCTTATATCGCAAAAGGGAATAGAAATGATACACGTACTTTGGAAAACAAGCTAAACACATATCTACAAAATCACCCAACAATTCCACACCTAGAAAACTCAAAACATACACCTATGCAAAGACTTGAATACAAATGTCCACAACAGCTTTAACACAAGAGCCTTAAGCTGGAAAGACACGAAGGGCCCTCGGTTAGCGAGCCGATGAACACTTTCGTGGTACCCTGGTGCATGGTGAAAAGCAGCAGGAGTGAAGCTCAGAATCATGCTAAGTATCCAACACTGAACAAGAAGAGGACACCATGATGGTCTATTAACATGAAGTTCTAGCACAGTAAAAAATAACTTGGAGTGATAAAAATCAGATCCATGGCTGACAGAGGCAGGGGGCAGGGAAGACTGACTTTTCACAAACATTTCACCTGACTTGTTAGGATTAATGTACGTTTTCTTATTTAAAAACCAACAAAAATAACACAAATTGAACACAAAGGATTAAACTAAATGATCTGTACAAGTCTAATAGTATATAAACACACAACTTCTACACAGTTAGTCTCCGACTAAAAGTCCTGCACTTCCATGATTTACACAATTCGACATTTCTCCCAGACATGTGAGAAATGTGATCATCACAAATATTTTAAAACTCCAAGCTGTGAGAAATGTGATCATCACAAATATTTTAAAACTCCAAGCAAAGACATCTCTGGATTCTGCTGTAATGTGACAGAGCACGCAAGCATCGCAAGTCCAAGCTCTTCCCGGATTTCTGTGAACAGGGCTAAACCAGAGCTCTAGGTAAGCCAGGCACCAGCACACAGTGAGAAGCAGGGAGGGGAAGGGAAGACCTGCCAGCCAGGGAGCCTGGGCACCCATCATGAGTAGGCACGGTCCTGGAAGCTTGGCCTGGTGTGACTTTTACTTTTCAGAGCAACTACAAAAGGAGTATGGTGATGAAAGTGAGGCTTAAAGGCATTCCAGATAAATGGGAAGGAAGCACCCCAGCCACTCTCTCCTCTAAGTAGCCTTCGGCTGTTGGCTGAATTGGTCTCACCCAGATCAAGAGGTCCATGGTTCTGGTTTCCAGGGGCTCAAGAGGAAGGAGAAATGGAGATTTACTAGTCACAGAGCATAAAGTTTCACTTAAGCAAGATGCGTAAGCTCTAGAGAGCTGCAGTACAACACAGAAGATGCCGAACAGTCCTCAAATCTGTAGTGTACTCTTAGAACCGTATGACAAGGGTGCATTTCAGTTGTTCTCAATAAAATAACACAGACCAGGGGAAAATAAAAGATTTTACAAACTAACATACATATGAGGGTACACTCACACTTTTCCTCCTAGTTGCAATTTAAAAACGTTTCTGAATGACATTTACTACTTTTGCAACATAAAATGCTAACCGAGGAAAAAAACAGGAATATACAAAATGTGCATTATTCATCCCGAGCTACCAGTAAAGGCCCGAATTCTCACTGGTAGGGTCTATCTCCAGCTGTTTCTTTTATGATGCAGTTTCCCAAAGTTTGTTCTGCAGAAAATTCATTATTCCATGAAAAAGAGTTTTGTGCCCCAGTAAATCTGAAAAAAAAAAAAAAACAAAAAAAAAAACAAAAAAAAAAACCAGGGGGAAGAGGAGAAAGAGGAAGAGAAAGAGGAGGAGAAAGAAGAAGAGAGGGAGGGAGGGCAGGTACTGTTGGGCTACCATGATCTTGGGCTTCTCTTCTCTTAAAGCAAGGCACCTCCCCTCCTGACAGAATTTTGGTGTTTGTTCCCCACACACGTCCCTCGATGCTGTGGGCCAGGTTTTCCCCAGATCTTTCAAACACACACTACCCATTCCCACGTCCCCTGCCTCAACGCAACAAGAAAAATTCCCTTCTTCCTAAACTTTTCAAATCCTGTTAAACCTTCGACTAACTTAAATTCAATTTACTTCACCAAGGCCTCCCTGACTACTCCAGCCCACGCTGCACCGTCTTGTCCAGATGCCCAGAGCAAATGGGTTAAGTACAAGGGCCTGAGTGCTAAACCATTAGTGTTCAAAGCCCAGCTCTCTACCACCACTTCCAAAAAAAAAAAAGGAGTAGATATACTTTCCCCTATTTCTCTTGCTAAGTTCAACTAAAAATGTTAGGCCTTATATAAAAAACAAACATAAGAAGGTGCTACCAGGTGGAGAGAAGGGATTGGGAGTCTTGGGATCCAAGAAACAGTATGGCAGTGAATCCCTGGGCTGTCTCTCTGCCTCATATATTCCAGATTTGGAGCCCAGAACAGCAGCCATCCCAAAATTTCAAAGGGTGCAAACACAAACAGCCCCAGCGAAAGCCTACTTTCTCCCTAGCCAAAGGACCAGGCAAAGACAGCCTCACAAGAGAAACTTTCCAACAGTAAGCACTCAACTAACCAGTCAAATACTACACACACACACACACACACACACACACACCCGTGCCCTGCTGCCTCCCACATCAGCAAGCCCTGAGTGGGGAGCACCGTGCTGTAGCTCATGAGCCCTGTGTTTTGGTGGCACCGAAGAACACCATCTGGGGAGCTGAGACTTGCGACCCTGGTGGCCAGTAACAAGGCCTCCTCAGTTGGATTCCTGGGCATGTATCCCCAAAAAATTAACATGTTCACTCAAAACCCGTGCACAAATGTTCGTAGCAGCTTTAATTCTGATAGCCCCAAACTGGAAAAAAATCTAGATGTCCAAACCATGGTCCACCCATATAACAGGATATGTCACAATAAAATGGAACAAATTACTGATACATACAACCCTGAATGAGTCTCCAGAGAATACTGGATGAAAAACAAAATCCCAAAAGGTGGCATACTGTATGATTCCATTTATGTAACGTTCTTGAAATGATGACTAGAGAAATGGAGAACAGAGGTTAAGTGGGAGTGGGAACAGAAGGGAAATGGGTTTCCTGTTAAAGGGCAGCACAAGGCATCCTGGGAAGCGTCTGTGTCTCAATTCCACGTCAATGTCAGTATCTTGGCAAGATGCACATTGTACTACAGTTCCCTAAGACGTCAACGTTAGGAGAATCTCATTAAAGGGTCCTTGGGACATCTCTGCCTTATCTCTTACAATTGCACGTGAATCTACAATAATCTCAAAATGAAATGTTTAATTTAAAAAATCCAGCTCTGTGCAGATATGGCTAAATTATTCATCTTCTCTGTGTCTCAATTTTGTCAGGAACAAAATACAAATATAATAGTAATGACGCTGACCTCCTAACTCATAAGGCTGTCGTGAGATTGAACAGTTTACTAGAAGTCTCTAAGCAGAACTAAGCAGATACTGCTTTAAAAATCTTAGCCATTAGTATTTCAATCAATAACTCAAAAGCATTCACTGAACATCTGCTATGTGCTGAGAATCAATGGCTTCTTTAAATATAGACATCACATCTTGGAAGGTAACTCAACACAGCAGTGAGAATCAGACTTTAAAGCAAGAGAGACAAGGGTTTAAACCTGGGCACTGACATCAGTCTTGCTATGCATCCTTGGGCAATTTACTTTGCCTCTCTGGTAGTAAACAGAATGAACATTAGAGCCTTATAGGGTTATGATTTGGATAACTTTTGCCAAAGGTCCAAGCACTAATATCTTGGTATCCAGGTGGCACCATTGGAAGGTGGTGGAAATGCTGGGGGTGGGGCCCAGTGGAAAATGCCTGGGCCATCGCTGGTGTGACCTGAAGGGGATTGGGGGACTCTGAGCTCTTCTTTTGCTCTGCCATATACTCACTCCCTCCATAATGCACTGTCTCATCTGAAGCCCAAAGCAGTGGAACCAAATTTCAAAAACTGTGGCCCAAAATAAACCCTTCCCTTTACAAGTTAATTATATCAGGTATTTCATTATAGTGGCACAAAGCTGCCTAATACAGATTAGGAGGACAAAGATGATACATGCGAATGACCGGCACGAGGCAAACAATCAGAAGATAACTATTATTACTACTAGCTATATAGTCTCTTTATGTCACTTTCTCCCCATATGAATTTCAAACTTCTTGAGAAGAGTCTCTTGTTTTTTCCTCATGCATCCCTCTAAAAACCAAGCCTAAAGCGATGCATAAACTACTCAATAAGTACTCGCTAAAAAAAACCCAATCTGGCAGTAATTAAGAAAACTGAATATCTGTATGCTTCTCCTCAATATACGGCCCCCTGGAAATGTCTCCGAATGGTGCATAAAGGGGCAGGCACTAGGGTGTCATCCAGTCCCTCTGAGGAGCCTGCATGAAGGCAACACTGATAGCCCTCACTGAGAGACGAAGAGGAAAATAGGGTAGAAGCAGCTGGAACAATGAACTAGCATGAAAAAGAGCAGCATGGGCCAGTGTTAGCAACAGCGTGAATCAAACACGCTAAGAAACAGGATGGAATCTGGGGAATACGATTCGTGCAAATTAAAACACAAATGCACAGATAGCAACGATGTACATCTCAAAAAACTAGAAGAGAATTTATGGATGTAGCTCCGTGGCAGAGCGCTAGCTAGCATGCAGCAGGCCTTGTGTTCCATCCCGAGCACCGAGGGATTAAAAAAAGGTGAAGGGTCTCGAATGTCCGCACCATAAAGATACGTTTCACCTAATTTAAACATTACACAGCGTAAACATGAAACAACGGAGTATACCAGTATTAGTCAGCTTTCCTGCTGCTGGAACAAACTACCCAATACTCGAGACTTAAAGGCGGAGAGGTTAATTTCGGGCTCACAATTCTGAAATTTCAGTCTATGATCTGCCGGCTCCAAGACAGAAACATCATGGCGGCGAGGGGTGGTGAAGCAAAACTGCTCACCTCATGAAACCAGGAAGCGGAGCACGGAGGAAGAGCCAGAGCTAGAGATGAACCCTCCAGTGGCTCCCTGCAGCGACCCACCTCTGGCCAGGGCCCAAAAGCAAACATCTGTGAATGCCAGCGAAACGGCCCATGATCCAATCACTTCTCCAGGAATCTGTCAATCCGATCAAGTTGACAGTTCGATTTAACAGTCACAACCTCAGAAATATGTACAATTGTGTGTTTTTATGTAGCCGTTAAAAAATAAGTGTAATCTAAATGTTTTAAAAGTTTAGGCAGGCATCTCAATCCTGGGTCTGCAGTCATGGTCGGTCCAATCTTGACTCGACCGTTGGGAGCGACAGGGCAGACTTCAGCAACACACACCACATGGAGAGTGCGAAGGCTGACACGCGGCACTGGGCAAGTCCAGGTCACATCGTGAGGCGTCGGTTCTGAGAGATTCCATTTTAGAACAATATGCTTAATGATTCAGAAACGTGTATCTTTTCATCCACTGGGAAAAGAAACTGAATGTTAAATCATGCACTTGATATTCACAATTACTCTTTTTGTAAACACAAACATTGGTTCATTTGAGTTTCTTTTTAGAATTTTATGTAATTCCAATAAAGTCCATAGAAACGATGTCAACTTTTAAATAACCCCACAAATGTACACTCATACATGCATACACACACACACACAAATACTACAAAATGAAATATTTGGGAGGAAGCCTATGTATTCAAAGACACAGGACAAGTCCATGATGATCAATATTTACCGAGTGGAGAAAGGGAGGGGTCAAGGATGATGAGAATAAAATACAGCAAAGGGCCCTGAATCTCCTGCTTATCCCAACCCAAGGACGGGTGGCTAGAATTAAATCTCATCTCCACACCTCAGTCCCAACAAATGAGGATTAATACAAAATAAGTAAGTCAATATTGACAACATTCTACTCTAGACCTTGCTGGAAAGATAGAGGTTTAAAAAGACAATTTGGAAATGACATTTCAAAATAAATACAGATACACTGCTCTAATTCGATTATTGATGTTACATAACAAAATTAAAGGTTTGAAAACATATTACTTCACGTTCCATTTTGAAAAGGCACTATCAGGATTTCAAGTAGAAAACAGCACTTTGGCATTCGTATTCTTTCTCCTTTCTGTCTCTTGTGGCCGTCAGTATTTGCATCACTGATGCATTAACGACATGCAGGCCAGAGGAACAGAAATAATCCTGCAGGTACCCCTGCAACGAAAAGGCTGAAGTAAGGCTGTGCTCGCCGAGGGGACTCTCGACATTCGGTCCCGGGGTCAGACAGCAGATGCAGGTGGGATGGAAAATTACATCTTTCCTCAGAGTTAATAAGCACTTCTCCCAGAAGCGAAAACGCAATTGCCACACCCTGCGTCCCTGTTTTTCTGGCCATCATATCATCCACATCTGCCTCTCACACAAGCGCGGCTCTTTCTCCTGATCCAAAGAGAGGATAATGCAAACCAACAGCTCCTGGGGAAGAGTAAAGAGAAGACGGGTAACACTGAACGTGAATCGAACACAAAGCAAGCCGCGGAAACCACTGGATGGTGAGCTTCCCAGGGATTTTCCCTCTTTTTCCTGGTGTATTTTTTCATAACTTGTCTTCTATGAACTAACACTGCTTGGGTTATTGTGAAGAAAATATTTTTTAAATAAGAGCATCAGTTAATCAGGTAGAAGCCTTAATAATCATGTTTCCTTTGGTGAGCTAGTAATTTTACTGAACAGCTTAATTTTACTGCAAAGTTCAAATGCATTTTCAGTTAGTAACTTTATTTCAGATCTTATCGGCTCCAGGTGTGCCTGAGGAAAGAAATCTACCACTCGGCTTGCTTAAAAGGTGCTCCTGGTAGAATGCTTAGTTGATTATAACAGTCCTTCAACTCTGATGACCAAATAGGAACACGTTTGGAAAAGGCAGTCCCAAGGCTAGACTTCCTGCCACCAGCTCCCTCTGCCCCATCCAAATACACGTGCTATTTGCCTAACAAATGCCCCCGAATTAGGTGCCATATAATGCAGAGGCCACCTGAGCGGGTTCAGGAGGCAGATACTGGGTTCCCGCCCTGTCTCCTCCATTCTGTACCAGTTGCAGATATTTGACCTGTGCCCCTTGGATTTTTCTGGAAAGTAGGTAAAAAATAGAAGCTACTTGGATGACTGATTTGAGGATTAAATGAGCTACTCTTTTAAAGGCATTAGAATCTGCAGCACTATTACAAAGGATGATCAAAATATGTATTCGGTGAATGTTTAAAACAATTAATTACAGTGAAAGGCACATTGCCATTAATCCTCTTCAAAATCCTCCCCATCACTTCAAACACACTTATCCTGTGGTTCTTGCCAGTTTCTGAAGCAGTTCTAAAAACGAATACCATCCAGTCTAAAAGCGAGTGCCACCCAACAGAAAGGCAGGTTTGTAAAAACATTAGTGTGGCCTCGTCTACCTGAATCTGACACTGTGTGACTCAAAGTCAAAATGACCGCGAAAGGTAAACGTTTCGAATCAATTCAGGACATGGAGGCAGGCAGCCCCGATAAGTGTGCTCAAAGTGAGGGGGAGTATTTTGAGGGGGGGTTAAGGACAATGTGCCTTTTACTATAATAAAATTTTTAAAATGTGAACATTCACTGCATTTTTTTCAATCATACCTTGTAGCACTATTAATGTTAACTACTCTAATTACTGACAAAGATAATTCAACTTTTGCTTTTAATCAATTTTGAAACATGTAAGAAATATAAATTTGTCGATTCTTCCCTAATAGGTAAGCTAATTTCATGTCTTCATATTTCATTATAATTTTTTTTTTTTTGGTACCGGGGATCAAACTCAGGGCCTCATGCTTGCGAGGCGAGCACTCTGACCACTGAGCTAAGTCCCGGCCCCATTATAAATTTTTGCCTGAAAAGAATTTTAGCAGTGCTAGGGATGGAACGCAGGGCCCCTCTTGTGTTAGGAAAATGCTGAACCAGTGAGCTAAATTCTTGGCCCCTTTTAATTCTATCTTACTGGTGCACATATGCACAGCCACACACACTCACTCACACATACCTACACATATTCACATACACTCACACTCATTCACACTCAGACTCCTTTCCTTAGTTCCATTTCCAAAGAGGGGCAAAGAACATGAGTAATTTTTTTCCAGAAACTGACTTGATGGAATATTAATTACTCAAGTATATTTCTACATTTAGTTTAAAATGGAATACAAAAATAAAAACCTCCATCAAGAGTCAAAGACAGTTCCTTCTACTGAAATTTACTAACAACTCCCAGTCAGCTGAGGGGTTGAGGGTCCAGGTCTTCATTCCTGAGGATGACCCAGGAGGCCTTCACTACTGGCCCCTCCGCCACACAAACTCTTGATTCACCACTAATGTCCCTTTGGGCCCTCCTGCTTCGTACGCTTTTCCTTCTCGGTGTCCCCTGGATCCTCCTGTTCAGCTGCTCCTTCTGGCCCACCCCAAGCAACGTCTCACCTAGAAGAGTACCTGAGGTCTGCACTGCTACTCAGCTGCTAATGTGCTTCCCTCGCCACAACGTGCTGTAATTATCTAACACCACACCTTTCTTTGGAGGGTGGAGACTTGGCTGGCCCTTCTACTAGGTCAGTGGTTCCCAATACAATAACTGGTGTGGCTGTTGCTCAAAGAATCAAAGGACAAGAACACATCTATCTTCCTGTATTACAACATCTCAGAGTCCTAAAGCACCCTGGGGTGGGTTTCTCCACGGTTAATGAGCTCTGCAGGTATGAGGAACACACAGGGGGTAACTAGTCGCCTCGAGAGATGGGATGACCAGTTCCTGTGTTTTACCACAGATCTTTCAATATGGACTCAGCCAAAACTTGTAAAGAGGCGAGGCTATAAAGTCAGTAGGAAAGGAAAAAAATTATATTCAGTCCAAATTGCCCATGAAAATCTTTAAATTGCCCATAAAGTATGGTGTGCATATTTTTATGTATCCAACCCCATAAAGCAATACACATTTAGAACTCTGTAATATATACAACTATGAATATTACAAAATAGAGAGCACATGCAAAATGAAACATTCTCTATTTTCAATTACACACAAGAGAGATCCATATGGTTGAATCTGCCTAATTTAAATGTGTATATAACGTCAACCCACTGTTTAATAGTTTTCTCAGTGGTATGGATTCAATTTGCATGTAACATTTATTGAACAATTGTTACACACCAGGCTGTGTTCTAAGTCCTTGTAAGTATTTATTAATTCAAATTTCATAACCGAATGAAGTACTATCATTATGTCCATTATATGGATGATGGTGCTGAGACATACAGAGGTCAAGTACACTGCTCACAGTGATAGGGCTCCTCAGTGGAGAAGCTGGTATGAGAATGAAGCAGTCTGGCTCCTCTCAGCCACGCCTACATTGCTTTCTGTTATGGCTTGTATCTAGACATTCCCCCAAAGCCTCACATGGTGACAGGTGGGGCTTTTCAGAGGTGGGTAAATTTAGGGTTTGTGAATGTGGATTAAGGGTGTGTGAATACAGATTAGTGGTGTGATAACTAAATTAGTCCACTGATTGATTTAGCATCATTCTGAGTGTGGGGAATGGGAAGCCCCACCCTGGGTGTAGGTGGCACCACACAAAAGGCTCGTAGCATGGATGGCACAAAAGGGAAAGGGAGGCTTGCTGCTGCTGCTTGCAGCTTACTGCCTCTTGCCTGCCCTGCCATGAACTGTTTCTCCTCTGTCATGCCCCTCTGCCATGCCACCCTGCCTTGGAGCCAGCTGATTATGGACAGAAACCTCTACAAACTGTGAGCTAAGATAAACCTGTCCTCCTTTAACTTGTGGGTGCTGGGACAATATTTTGTCCCAGCAACAAAAAAGTAACTAAGACACCTCTGTTCAGTTAAAAAATAATAATGATTAAGTAGAAAACTATGAGAAGGGACAGCTATAAATTAACAACAATTATGTGCGTGGAAAGGTGAAATCCTGAAGCATACGGATTGATAAAACATAAATATGACAAAAATGGAATGGTGTTCCTTAGAACATTTTAAATCTTTGTCTAGAACTAGCTGGAGAAAGGCCTTATTGTACATGTGTTTGAAAGGTCAGCTCACAGCTGAGGCATAATTGGGCATTAGCTCTAAGAATATTATAAAAATGACACTAGAAAAGGACCATCAGGGGTGTGAGGTGAAGGGTGTGGCAGGGCAAAGTGAGAGGAGACAGCAGAATTTAGAGTCACGGGTCAGACTCTGGAATCAGGCTCCCCTGCACACTGGTCAAGTTCTGTCATCCTTTCTGCCTCTGCTTTCTTGCCTGTAAAATCAGGGTATTACAGGAGTCACAGATTTAGCTCAAGTAATACAGTGCTTGCCTAACAAGTGCAAGGCCCTGAGTTCCATCTCCAGCACTACCCCCCACCAAAATAAAAAAAAAAAAATCAGAGTATTACAGCTTCCCTTAAAACACTCTTGCAAAAATTAAATGAGGTGAGACTTTTTAACATCCTAAGCACAATCTTACCCATAATAAGTTACTCAACAAAATTAACCATTCTTATTCTCATTGTTACACAATACTAATGGGGAAAATTCAGAAAGCAAGAGAGTCAGGCACAAGAATGAATTTCCTAGTAGTTAAGTTGACCCGTAAGGGAGTAGCCTCTCTACTGTCGACAGTCCTGTCTAGAAGCCGGCAGATAATACAGCGACACTGGGAAGGTGTCCCCAGATGGTCAACACCCTTTCATCTGATGTTTTCATGAGCCAACGATTCCACAGCACTGCAAGTGGGAACATGTATCCAAGTCAAAAATAGAAATAACACAGAGAAAATGAGTAAAATTTATGCCTTCAACTTCAGTTTAGTGTAGCCAAAGTACTCTTAAATCACACTATGCTTTGGATGGTCTTTTACATTACTTGTTCTTTATATATTTCTTAAAAATAATCAAGACACAGCAGTCAATTTGGAAGAATAAGAGTTTGAAGCTCAGTGGCAGATGTCAATAAGAAAAAATTTCCCCAAACCCTCAATAAGTGTATAATAAAAGTGCTAAATTGGGTTCCAAAGTTTCAAAATAGAAAAAGTTTGCAGTTTATAAGGCCATTTCACATATTTTATATGACAAAAATGTAATCAGGGTTTTCAATAGCATTGCCATATTTTTCTTAATGGCTTTTCATAGTCTCGAGTAACAGGGACGGCTGTGATATTACCACAGCTGGGTTGTTGCCATGGTACCAGCTGCCCATTGCAGGGAGCCATCAATTTCATTTAGGTGCCAATTCAGAAGGAGCAATTCTGGATGTAGATGCCCAAATTTTGTTTGTCTTGAAGTTGTTTAAGGGGATTAAGGATGCTCTAACTTGAGTCCCTGAAGAAGGTGGGAACTGATGTTCCGTAAACCACAGGGAAAAGTCAACGTTCGACTTTTGGTTGGCTTCACCTACCTTCAGTCCTGCCTATGACCAAGAGACAGAGGTACCTGCCCCACACAATGAGTCAGGTCGAGAGAACACTCATTCTAGTAAGCAATTACATTCTCCAAAAATAGTGTCCAGAAATGGAAACCTGACATGCCTTTGCCTTATAGGACCCATGTGCTAAGACTAGACGAATTTGGAGGGTTTTTTATGATGAAAAAAAGTATATTTAGAACTAGCCAGCTGGAGTCAGCTTAGAGGATCCCAATTTTGTAGGCAACACCCAAAGCATCACAATTAGGAGCCAAGGGAACATTTGACTTCTTCCCTCCTTCAGGCCTGACCAGATTGTTGATCTTGGCCACGTCCAGGTCACAGAGCTTCCAGCCTGTTTGGTCTGCTGCGTGCTGGCCTTGACAGCCATCATAAACGCAAGAGTATTCTTGTCTTCTGTCTTCTCTCCAGCCAATTTAGTGGTCTGGGGACTCGGTGACTAGGTGGTGGCAAGGCTCATTTCTCCAGGGCATGTGTGCTGCCTCCGGGGCCCAACAGTGTCTGGGGTGCTAGAAGGTAGACCATGTGTGGCTCTCCTTTCTTTATGGCTGTGGTCTCTTTTCAGGGCGGCCTTCTTGGCCTTCAAGGCCTTTGCTTTGGCTCTGTCTTGGAGGGGGCAAGAGCTTCCTTCTTTGCTTTGGGTGCCATCTTGGTGAAGAGGGCTGAGAGTGTCTTTTACTGTAACAATACTAATAACGGAAGTCACTAAATACTTTTATACTGTCCACACAATCATGGACACTTTAGATCGCCACGTACTTTGGAAATCAGACGGCTCCAGCCTTTCCCATGGCATGTGAGCTCAAAGCAGTGGCCTGGCCCTCCAGGCAGAACCTCCTCCCTGTCTCAGTAAGTTTTCCTCTTGCTCCTCTAGGAACCGCGGGGGCCGATCCAGTGGTCTCTCACCCTGGCCCAGTGCGTTTCCTGGCACAGCCAGGCTGCCATCAAAGCTACACACAGTGTTAAAACCTAACCTGAGATTGCAGACTGAACACACAAGAGGACAGCAATCCTTCCTGTGCCTTGGAAGTTATTTTTGCTCTTCAGCGAGGCCTCACCATGGCCCTGGAAGATGCTTTGTTGCCTTTTTCCCAGCCTGGAGTTTCTGAAGTAGAAGCTCCTCACAACAGCTCACAGAGGCATCACCAGGAGGCCCACGGAAGGAACAAGCAGCACCAGGAGCTAAAGCAGACAGTCTTGAGAGGGGCAGCTTTTTACTTCAACTGCTGCTCTACCGACATCCCATTTCATTAGCCCCGGTGAGGCCTTGCCTCAGAAATGAGGAGCCCGGGGAAGTGGAGTAGTAGGCAGTGTAAGGACAACCAGGGCAAAACAAAACTCTGCAGGGAGGACAGGATTCATCTGTCGAGCAGGTAAAGGACTGTGTGACAACTTCTCCCAGACACAGGTGTGTTCTCAGGCCTTGCCTCCTCGTCAGGAAGCAAGAACTTGGTACCAGGATCGGCACCTGTTTAGTCCCCAGAAATCAAAG
>PVJO010015234.1:0-45613 GCA_004026905.1 Hystrix cristata | reverse complement strand
ATGTTGAACAGCAGTGGTGACAGTGGACACCCTTGTTTTGTTCCAGATTTTAGTGTGAAAGCTTCTAGTTTCTGGCCATTTAGTGTAATGTTGGCCGTTGGTTTGTCATATATGGCTTTTATCAGATTGAGATATACACCATCTATTCCTAATTTCTGTAGTGTTTTTATCATGAACGGGTGTTGGATTTTGTCAAATGTTTTTTCTGCATCTATTGAGATGATTATGTGATTTTTGTCTTTCATTTTGTTGATGTGGTGTGTTACATATATTGATTTGCGTATGTTGAACCATCCCTGCATTCCTGGGATGAATCCTACTTGGTCATGGTGTATAATCTTCTTGATAATTCGTTGTATTCTGTTGGCCAGAATTTAGTTGAGAATTTTCGCATCTATGTTCATTAGGGAGATTGGTCTGTAGTTCTCTTTTTCAGTTGGGTCCTTTTCTGGTTTTAGTATTAGGGTAATGCTTGCTTCCAGGAATGATTTTGGAAGTATTGTTTCCTTTTCAATTTCATTAAAGAGTTTGAGGAATAATGGTATTAGATCGTCTTTGAATTTTTTGTAGAATTCAGCTGTGAAGCCTAGAAGGGGTTTCTTAAATAGGATACAAAACACAGAGCCTTAAATACAAAGAAGAATGCGTTAGGGCTGGGGATTTAGCTCAGTGATTAGAGCGCTTGCCTAGCAAGCACAAGGACCTGAGTTCGATCCCCAGTACAAAAAAAAAGAGAATGCATTAAATGAATAATTTTCATTAATCAAAAGACATTTTATTTAGATGTAGATATATAGATGCAGATATTATAGATACATAAATTATGTTTTATAATGAAAGTGTTTTTAAAAAAAAAAAAAAAAAACCTCAAGAGGTGCGAGGTGTCCGGGTTCCTTTTCTGGCCTGGGGTTCGACCATGATATATAAGCCCTGTCACCAGTTCCTTCTGAGGTATTGTAGGGCTTAGAAGCAAAAGCCTGGGTTGGGGAATAGTATATATACACTTCAGCCCACTCTAGCACCATCCACGAGTCAGAAGGGACCTCTCTGAAGATCTTTATTCCTGTCTCTCATTCCCACTATATGTAATAATCTGACAACTAAGGTCTCCAGATTGGGACTCACAAGCTTGAACAGAAAATATATAAGGCTGCTTTGAGCTGAAGGAAAAATCTCCTGACTTGGAATCACCAGTCACGTTGGAGCACTTCACCCGCTCAGTGGAGGGTGCCAGTTGCCCCTTCATGTGTCCCTCTGTGACAGCCCCACAGAGGACTGGATTGGTTTGGCAGTCAAGTAGGAAAAACTGTGTTGAAGTGAAAATAATCTGATACACAAAAACGTTGTAAATTGTTATAATGGCGGAGAAATGTTATGGTTGTTGCAAAAGAAAGTCATTACTGGAGGCAAATGACTGAACTAAAGAAATTTGATTTCCCCTGGATTTTCCCTTCATGGGTGGCTGCCTACAAGAAAACTCAATATATCTCTGAGACTTTTGCCTTTCTGTCAATTTGAGTGAAATCAGCCTATAAAATCCAAATGATTTCATTCCACATGAAACTAGGACTATATTTGAAGGCTATGTTTTTAATCAGACTTCAGAATTTCTTCAAGACTGTAGTTTTTTTGTAAGACTGGTTTCTGGAATCAAACATTTCAAATTCTTTCGGGTTCAAAGGGGACAATTTGTTTCCAGGATGAAATAGTTCAGTTTGAAGTAAAGCTTAAAAATATGCAAGGGAATCATGCCTGGTCACTTGAAAAGAACTAGTTTCTGGAATTAGCAAAAGTAATACAAATATATAAGGAGAGAAACTAAGAAAAAGATTTTAGTACCTTTTTGGTTTTAATTTCCACTCCAGTCTTTCAGAAGCATAGTTTTTTTGGGTTGCAGTATAAATTACACTTAGAATGGGTCATGGAGACCACAGATTTCCTGCTTTGGTGAACTCTGGACCCACATTTTATAGGCAGAATAGAGAAAACATTTGGTAAAACTTAGACATGACCCCGGAGCTTTGTCCACAGAGATGCGGACTACAGTTATAAACTGGAAATGAAATATATGGAGAATCGCTCAAATTGCATTCTGTATGCCAACTTAGTGAAATATATTTTCGATGTTCTCATCAGCAAAATGTGATAATATATTGGTGAAGTGAAAGCTATATTAATATATATTAAGCTTGACTGAATCTTTCTATTATGTACGTATAAATCAAAATGTCACATTGCACTCCATAAAAATAGATAATCATAACTTTTCAAGTAAACATAAATAAATTCATAAACTACTTGAGCCCAAGTCATACTTTTCTTTCATTTCGCTGTAGTCTCCACAGGAACCTCACACTTCCTAACGCTGCCCTATGAACCATTCGTTCAACATCTGTGGACTTACTAATAAGTGGATAATTGGTTTCTGTGGAGCTACTGAGAAAGCAACAAAATAGAATACAAGTACTCTTCATTACAGCTGTCCCATCAGTTAACCTCACAGAGAATCTAGATGATATCTTGCTTACCTCAGGATTTACCTTACGCTACGAGGTAATCATGCAGAACAACTGATGATACTGCTTCGTTACAAACACTGAATGAGGGGGGCTGGGGCACAAAGCCCTGAGTTCAATCCCCGGCACCAAAAAAAAAAAAAAAAAAAAAAAAGAAGCAAAAAACACTGAACACTGAATGAGGATACGGCACCTCCTTTACCAAGACATGTGGGAACAAATTAGGGTACTTTCACTATGCTCAATTCCAGCTACCTTAAGAAGCCCTCCATTGCTATCTAACTGCAATCGCAGAAGCATAATGGGTTTAAGGATGGGCTGAAGATCAGTTTCCATGACTGTATCTCCTATGTAATGTCCGCCTCCTCAGCCTGCTTTTCTCATGGAGAAAAATTTGGATAGTGGTCCCCAGCTTCACATCCATATACTACCATATCATAAAGAAGAAAGAAAATGCTCTCATCATAGACTCTTGAGCAAGTGTCCTGAGATCCACGATAACTAGGCTGTTTATGTCCCTTGGTCATCCCTGGAGCAATGATTGTGGACAGCACAATAAGCTGGTTAGACCAAAGTAGGAAGGCTTGCTCTTGAAGTTAGGAAAAGTTAACTTTCATCAGCTTTTTAAATAGCCTCCATCAAAATTTGGATGTCATAGGAAAGAGAAAAATCGTTCTGGATAGGAGTGGGAGTGGGCCAACCAAAAACGAGCAAACAAACATGGTGTGGGAGAAAAAAGAGAAGGAAAACCTGTAGTGAAAGCTCATAATATTGGCTGCATAAGAGAATCATCTAGGAGCATTTACAAGTCTTAATGGCCAGGCACCCTGGTTTCTCTTCAGAGCCTATAAAACTTTTACGTTTTTAATGGCCAGGCAGTGTGCTACGCTAAATAAATGAAAACTCTGGAGGGTGGAGGGAGAGCAGTCAGTTTTAGGTGGTTCTGTTGTGCACGTCAATGAGATTACAGCATTGCGTGGGAACAATTGATTACAGGAGGATGCGATTCCCATCTGCCAGCCTCTCTCCTCATGTGGGGATGCTGTGGAGGGATGAGTTGGTTTTATTCACTAAGCTCTGACAGCTTAAAGCCACCTGAGCTGACAGTTGCATTTTCCCTTAAAAGTGGCTTAAACGTGGTGGAACACAAGGTTACAACAGTCGCTAAATCCCATGTGGGAAGCACAGAGAAAGCCATTGTAAATACTCCTTTTCCAAAGCAACAGAAAATAGAGAGGGATTACGGTTGGGTTTAGAATACTTTTTATTCCCCTCCACCATTCAGGGCATTTTTACACTGTGCAACCATGAGTCCAGGTTTGTCAGCAGTGACTCCACTTTGTATTGCTTTGTTCTCCGAGTCTTACCTCTCTCCCTTCATCCATTCACCAGTCATTTTCTCACTTTGTTTGCTGCTCTGGATTTTACAGTTACTCTCCAGGGAATTTAACAGATGAATCTGGCCCAAGAACAAATTACAGTAGCAAGAAATCAAATCTACTTTTAACTGGTAATCTGCTTCTCTTTCATCTTCATCTTCCTCCTCCTCGTATTTCATCATCTTCTGTGTCAAAAGGGAATCAAAATATAGACTACAGGTGTTTCTCCTCTGCTTGAAGATTAAACATCTTGGGCTTCTTTTGAAAGTCTTATAGTTCTCTTTTGACTCATTCATTTATTTTTAGAAACTACTTCATATGTATAATATCAGCTACTGTTCATGTCCATTTTGTTCTATATTCATTCATTCATCTATTACTGTAACTTATTCATAAACAAAAAAATTATTTGATGCCTAATATATGCCAGACATTGTGTCTAAAGATCTAGAGATGAAGCAAACAATAAACACACAAAATCCTCGTGGTTATAAAGCTTATATTTTAATAAGCAAAGACAATCTACAAAGAAGTACACAGAGACCAGGTAGGAATTAATTTAATATAGCACGATAAAAGGGTTAAGGAGGCAAGAGAAACCTGGGTGAAGGGTGCAGTGGGAGAGAGTAGTGCTTTAAGTAACTGTTTTAAATACAGTGTTGAGGAAAGTCTTCGTGTCTTTGCAGAAGAAATCTGAAGTAGAAGATGGAGCAAGCTGCAGGGGCTCTCTGGTGAGCATTCCAAGCACAATGACCAGCAGAAGAATGTGAGGGGTGTGTGTGTGAGAGGCAGTGGGGCTGGAACATGAAGGAGAGGAGGAGAGGAAGGTGTTGGGCAGAGACTACAGGGTTCAGATTCTGCATCATTTAAAGAACACTGGAGCTAATGAAATAGAAAGCCATTGGAGGATTTCGATTTCAAGTAACATCTGACGTATTTTAAAGGAAATCTCTCTGGGTAAAAGGCTTAGAAAAGTACAGGTGGATACCAAGACTATTACATGTTTATGCTTTAAAAGTTTTAGATTCAATATTGCAATATTATGTAACAGAAAGGTATGACTTGATTTGTTGAATACACTTCTTTGTTGCATATGATATTCCTTATCCATATGTTAAAATTTCACACAAAATTATAACTGGTTTCCAAGGCCTTTCTTCAGTTTACTGAACTGTTGACTTTTGCACCAAAGTCTTATTGAGTCTGTAGCTTTCATTGTGTAGTAATGAAAATCTCATGTTATCAGTGAGTATTTAATCAATCAGAAAAGTTCCATCCTAAAATATTATGTCACTAGGAGAAAATATACAAAAATACGGATTTTCATGTTCCTGGGTCGGTAGCCTTATAATGATTGTTTTTCTTTATTTTCATAATAGCTTCGAATTTTATGGTAATCATATACTTAACTGTATGTTCAGACAAAATGCATACACATTCAAACAAGAGAAAAAGATGCTTTCTGTTGCTAAAATACTTGCCATTAGTGTATCTGTAATACTTTTTTCATTAAAATAATGTAATACCTCAAAAGAAAATCTGATTTCTCAAAAAATTAAGAACACTCCATTCACATATCTCCGCCTACTCTGCATTGTGATGTAAATACCTAATAGGCAATCATCAAAGTCAAAACTACTGGGAAAAAGTCAGAATTATCATTTTCTCAAAACTTTCTCTGCAAATTTTCCTAATTTAGTAAATGGTACCGCATGTTACCTACCTACTCAACTCTAATACCTTTCTGTTCCCATGATTCCTCTTTTTTTTCCTCATGCCTGATAGCCAAAAGATTGGCATTACCTATGGTTCTCTCTCAAGCTCTTTAACCAAATCGACTCCTTACCTCTTCAAAGACTATTGCCTCCTAATTCATCATTCTCTGCTCCACTCAGTTTTTCATACAGTAGCCAGTAATGCTTAAAATTCCTGAATCAAATCACATTAATCATCCCCACAAAATATTTCAAAGGTTTCCAGTCATATTAAAAATAAAAGATAAAATCTTTGCTATGGCCAGCTAAGCCCAGATTGTTCTTCTCCCTAGATGACTACAAACTGACTGCCTAACCCTTTCTCCTTCTTCTTACCTGTCTCCATCTACACGATCTTTCTTACTGGGTTTCAACATTGCCAAAAGACTTTTTCCAAGACTATTTGGATTTCCTGTTCTTTCTGCCTCAAATATTCTTCCTCCAAATACATACATGGCTGGCTCCCTTACTTCCTTTGGTCCATACTTGAACCACCACCTCTTCAAAGATGCCTTCCATGACCAACCTGCCTAGAATAGGGTTCCGATTCATATTCCATCACTTCTCTAAATTTTGTTTCCTCAATGCACTCATTACTGCACATGTATGCATTTTGTGTTGGTTCTCGTGTTTACTGTCTCCCACCTTACCTGAATTAGAGCACTAAAATTCTCAAAGAATGGGCTTAAAAAACAAAGGAGGATAATATATTTTACCTGAAGTGTATAATAATTACAAACAAAGGAGAGCTATTTATTTAAAAATCTATGCTTTGTTACGTAACTTGTAGCCTAGTAAGAATGCTCAGTTTCTTGCATATATTTAAATAGCCAGTTGCATTCTATTATATTTACTACGGAAAGCAAATTCAGGATCATAAATATTTGTAGTTGTTTTCTTTAAAATTCACAATCATATTCTTATCATCAAGGAAAACCACCTACCTCACTATCTACAAGTTCCGATATCTTCTCCACTTCAGTCCTCATCGTTCACTCCTGAATACTACTCTGTTTTTTTTTTTTTTTTTCCGACTCCAGTCTCCATTAGCCTACTAATTAGGTCTGAATGCAAAAAACAGAAACGACTCAAGGTACTCAAAAGAGAAAATGACTTAATGAAGGAACTATGTACTGACAAATCTACAGACATTCTGGAGTAGAAGTGTGCCAGGCAGAAAGAACTGGAAATCTAAATATTCTATTTATCCACTTGTTTTTACACTCCTTCCTATATGCTGCTGGATTTTCTGTTTCTGTCTTTTACTATGTTCTTGATCAAATTATTCAGAGATAAATCTGGATTTACTTTTCCTGTCTTTTTATGTTGACACATATTACAGGTTGCTGAACAACGTGTGGATTGCTTTTGAGGATTTGACCACTAATCATCAACTGAGGATGGCAGTAGCATTTGATGCTAAAAACAAAACAAAACAAAATAAAACAAACAAACAAAAAAACCATGGTTACTTTGTGTAGTTGTACAAAACATGACTATAAATAAGGTTTTGTTTTGTTTTTATTTTGCTTTATTTTGTTTTACTAAGACCAGTGGTTCTTCATCAACGCCACTTGAGAATTGTTAGGCGTGTAAATCTGGAAGATCTACTCACTCCAACCCCGTGGGCTCAGCTGCAGGCTCCAAGCTCTGGCCATCCTCTAGGTGATTCCAACACATACTGACATTTGGAAACCACTGTCTCAGAAGACATTATGACAGTTCTAATCTCTCCATATCTAAAGCTTTATTACCCCACCCTTTTTTTTTTCTAAAAATGCTATTGCTTTTTGTATGTTTACTTAGCTATGAGAAGGGCGTGGATGGAAGACTGCATAATTTTTTTTTAAATTTTATTTTATTTTAAACCAAGAACATGTATTGGTACATTCTACATACAATGGTCACATTCATTACATTAATTTTGTACCTATACATGATGTATCTTGGTTCTCCCCCCTCTTCCCCCCTCCCCTCTGCACCCTCCCTCCCTATTTACAGCAGGTTCATTCATCATCTTCCATATTTTCCCATTCCCCTCTCTCCCCTGTTGCCTTTCTGCTTTTCCCCTTCTTTCCTTCTAGTACTCCTCTCCTCTGTCCACCATCCTCCTTTTATAGAATATCTATTACGCCTCTTTAAGACTGCATAATTTGATTGACACACTCTTGCTCTCCAAATAAGACAATGATAATATACAGAAAACCACTAGCATAGCCTGGAAGCATCCTATATAACAATGAATATCAGTTTTATTGAATATCCACAAACACAAGGAACTGATATTTTTAATTTTCAATGGCCCGTATTTTTTATCAGAGAGAAAAAGAATTTTGATTCAAGTGTCCCTGATTGAGAATCTAATATATGTCATATTATATCTTTCAGATCCTCAGCTATTCCGTGATTGGGCATTTTTATATATTTGGATTTTGGAAGCCCTTGATAGATTTGTAGACATCTTTCTGCATCTCTTCAGTGTCCTCTTTCCAAGCAAAACACGTTTTGGCTTGTCAATTTTTTCTTAAATGATACGGTTTTAGGTCTTCCAAAACTGTTTGTTTTCCCCAGATCATATTCCAGCTTCTTCACATGGTGCTTGATTCCTAATATTACAATATTTAAATATTACATCTATCAGCTGTGATCTGACACACCTAACATATTACTTCCTTTGTCATGGACACATTATTCCTACTAGACAAAGCTAAAATTACTCTAAACTCACAGCCATCTAACTGTAGTTCATATAAACTGATGTCATAACAGGTCTCTCCTGGTGTGATTTTTTTTTTTTTTTGCTGGAGTTTTATTTCACATCTGTTCATATTATATATCGTTAGTTTTACTCATCCCATCACAATCTGTCATGATTTCTTTGAACTTTGACCCTCTCTTTTTTACTAGATATTCCTCCCATACGTCTGTCATCTGCCACATTTCTCATCTTGTTTTTGTGTCTTTGTTCAAGCTGATAAAAATGTTGGGTAGAAAATATACCCATAATAATGCAGATAATACTAATATTTTATTTTTGCCCAATACTGAAACATTCACAAAGCACATTTATATATATTATCTCATTTGCTACTGTAATTTAGAGGGGTAGGAAGGGCGGTCGTGTAGGCTTTAGTCTTCTGTTATCAGTAAGGACATTGATAATAACAGAACATATGTCACAACACTAATGCTGGAGTTAAACTATAACTTAAATGTTTTAAAGAGGTTCTTGTTTATGGTTCTACCTGAATATAAATTCAAATGCTCCTTACTGTATTACCGTTCAGCCCATCTTGATGCATCTGTAATAATTTTTAGAGATAGGAAAGACTATTCTTTTGGAAGGAATGAGTTAGAACAGGTAAGGACAGACCAATGAGGAGAGTGGTTCAGAAGGTAAATTGAAACCAGCCTGCTTCTGCTGTAAATGCAACATGAGCTAGCTGGGCCCGGAGAAGGCCAGTGGGGAAAGTCAATGGGAAACCTACTCTACAGCAGGCAGAGAGACGTACAGGACATCTTTAAGTGAATATAAGGTGCCTCGTGTTCTTTCTTTCAAAACTTAATCTGCAGGTCTAGGAATGCATTTGATGATGAAGTAAGCACCCCAGGCCAGAATTAAATACCTTCCTTCTCTGGTGTGAGACATGATTTAGTCCTTTCTCACAGTTATGAGACCATCTCATGCAAAATTCTGGATGCTTGGTGCCTACTTAAACACTAGAAAGTTCATGTCATTCACCCAAAGCCTCCTAGCTATGTTCTGAGAGGCTGTAAAAGGACTCAGATAAGGAAATGGGCCTAAAATATTTATCATAACTTCCAGGATAGGCACCTTGGAAAAAAACGATTTTAGTTTAATTTTTAGACAATGTATTGTTTTGGATAAACAACATATTAGTTCACAAACAGCTAGCAAATCTATTATATTATTTAATCCATAGGAAAATATAGCCAAAAATCTGATCAAAGAAATAAATATTGAGAATTTTCTTTGTGCTGAGCACTGTAGTAGGTATTAGAAAGAAATGAATGAGACAGAATTTCCAACTTCAAGAATTTCTAACTCAGTTGAAGGAATGGGAAAAACTAACAAATTATAGTAAAATTAATTCCAGATAAAAGCATGGAAAAACAGAGAACCATTTTTTGGTCAGTTAGGGCAGAGGAGGCTTTCCAGATAAGATATCAGGAGTTCTGGGTTTTGAAGATTAAATATGAGTTAGTCACATAGACAAGAGATAAAGGGAACCTGAGTTAGAAGGGTAATAAAGTGTACAAAGGCCAGAAGTACAGGAATAGGGCAGTGTGGAAAGATGATGGAGAGTTAAACACAAAAACTTAGAAATGCTTTTTTTTTAAGTGATATTATCTCCTACTGCTAATGTTATTTTTTGATGAAGAAAATCTTAAATATCTCTGACTTTTCAAAGGTTACATCAACACTTTAATATTTCCCTGTGCTTTTTTGCCTTTAATTTCTTTGTGTTTTAGATGGAAGAAAGTAGGGATGCTTAAGTTCTTTTTAAAAAGTAAAGTCATGCCTTGATTGAGTTACCTAACTCTATTTGCATAGCTATGTACATTTTAAAATTGAGCACAATAGCAAAACAAACAATAATATCCCCACCATTTATGAAGAGGTATGATTACACACTTTAAAACTCAATTTTATTGTGCATATATGAACACTAGTTTTTGATTGCTCAGTTTTTTTCCCCCAAACACATAACAATTTCATTCTTCATCTTAAAGATCCAAGGTTCAACTATATTTGAATTATCCATAAAAAATCACATGTGTTTTCTCTTTATGAAAATTTCCCCACACTTCATAACTTGAAAACGACTAAAGCAATTTGTGTGCTAAAGAGTGGGAGGGCTCTCTGTTCCCAAATATGTGCAAGGTAGTTTGAGAATCAAAGAATAACTTCTTGAAAGAAAACGGTGAGCAGGTCAAAACTGAGGTGATACTGGATGTTGTTTTGAAATGCTAACAATAGCGTCTTTTCCTGTTGCCTTTCTGGTGATGTGGTCTGAAATAAAACTGTCAAAGGCTAGCACCTCAGAGTCTTTCTGTAGACCCTCTTTTAAATCCCATAAAGAGCCAGTGTTCTCTGCCTGTTCTGTTTTACTTTAGAGTGAGAGAAACATGTAAGATAGAAAGGAAGGTTAAAATCTAAGCTAGACAACAAGGAGATGGCTGAAAGGGCTTGTTCGCCCTGCAGGGTGATGAAAGATGTTGGTTCTTATGTGGGAGTTATGCTTTGCTGGAGACTCCTGGTCTCCTAGAAGTTGAAAATCAAAGAGAAGTCAGAGTCTGATGTAGTTGAGAGTAAGTCACAGTTCTTCTGTGGCATTGCTCACCTGTGACTCGGAGACCATACACAAGCACAGCATTGAAATGGGAATCCCTGGGAAGTCCCAGACAGAAGGCTTCCAGTTGTATTCTGCCAAAGAAGAACAAACCTAAAGGATCCAGAGTTCCCAATACAAAGATAGTGCGAGACACATGTGACCTTTCCTGCAAATTCCGTTGTTCGTACCTGTCACACCCTTTAGGAGACAGCATACTGAAAAGCATATCTCTGTGTGCAGGTTGTTCTACCACACTGCTAGGCCTAAACAACTTATAAAGTCAGTTTACTTCAAGGTGTTTAGCCTGCCTACTTCTACAGTGTATGAATCGGTTTCTCTTAAAAGCAGTGTGAATTTAAAAAGGACCTTCTTCTTTAGCCCCCATTAATTGTCTGTCTGTTTGTTTGTCTGTCTATCTATCTATCTATCTATATCTATCTATCTATCTATCCATGTTAAAGACCAAAACCGTTTAAAAGTACAAGTCCATACTAACTGTCCAGAGGGGTGATTTGGTATGAAAACATACTGCTACGAAGCTAAGGGCAGAACTCAGCATTACATAATGTGTGCTAAAATGCTGACAGGTTCCAAGTGAAGCAGGTAATAGGCATAATACAGTGAAAGCTGAGAATTAGGACAGAAGGGGACTTGGCAGTGAAGAATCAGGATTTATACAGTTATTGGGAGAAGACTTGGCATAGCTTAGTTGGAGAATTGCTGCAGATTCAGCATAAGTACAGGATCCAGGAAAATAAAATGGTACTTGAGTGAGGTGGCTTATATTTTGTAAATGTGGTGATTTATTGCTAGTAAGCTGACTGAACTATGTTAAATCATCGTATGTAATCCAGCAGTGCCTGACAGTGTAATGTGAGTTCATTGCACCTTAAAATCCACCTGCCTACGCTAAGCTTGCAGGTCATTGGCATCTTAGGGCTGAGGGGGATGATAAGAATATCATATCAATTAAACAGTCTGAGAAATTGTAGGGAGCAGAGAGTGTCTGTCTCCCAGAGCAGCTTTGTTAAATGAGAAACTTCTCTGTTCCATTGCTCTCTGCTTGCTCTCTGAATTGGGACAGCAGAGAAGAAAGCTGACATTTACAGAAAGAAGGCGACAGTGCTGAGCAGATCTGAACAGTAATTCCTTGTCCCACAGTACCTTCTGTGGCAAGGAACTAAATGGACACCAAAGAAGACCCCTTCCTGGTACACCTACTGCTGGCGTTTTGCTGTGTTCTTTTTATTTCTAAAGATATTCAGGGTAGAAGAAAATTCACAAGGTCCTGGCTGTTTGAATGCTCCTTAGAGCCTTTTTCTTTCCCGAAGTGCAGGATTTTCACCCTCAGCCCCCGCGAATTTCTCCCCATGGCTGCTCCCCCACCTGGAAGCAATCCTCCTCCAGTTACATTAATATTAAAAGATTTCCATATTCGGTCCTCACGTCTGACCTAGTACTGTATCATTTTCTTTCCTTCTGCAAGACACGAATTTACATTTTATCACATCCACCCCAAACCATATGGGGTCATCTTTCAATCCACTGATATTTTTAGAAAAAGAGGATTTTGCTACAAGCAAGAATCTGATATTTGCAGCTTTTCAACTGAAAGTTTGGCTTTCTTGTGACAGGCTGCAGGAGAGATTGAGAAGAGGATCATAACTATTGTGAAAGAAAAGTGTTACTCGGGGTTGCAGGAGCCTGTAGATTCTGTTCCTCCTGTGTGCTGAGATGCCAGGTAGAATGAATCAACAAGACTGAGAGAAGGCAGAGCGGACCAGGTGCCAGAAGATTGGAGGGAGAATCTTACAAATAGTATGAATACCTTAAACAACTCAAATTTTGGGGACAGTTGTTGATCTTAGAGTAATAATAACTTTCTTTGTCAGGATTTGTTCAAGACATTGCTTTTGACATTTCATCCTAGACATTTAGATGATACACTGAAAATATGGAACACTATGATACGCTGACAAGTCAGTGTCTATTCTTCTCCTTGGATAGGTGTTTAAATTTAGGTGCTGTTCAAGTCACTAGTTTACTTGTCTGTAAAATGGGGATATTATATTTAATTATCTCAAAGGCCCGGCTTATTCTGTGTGTACATGACCACTGTATAATGTATTGGTGGGTACACCAGCTCCTTCTTGGGTAGAAGAAACTGTTAAAATAAGACTAGTAAAATTATTGATCACCTTTTGTTTTTGCCTGGAAATATCAAATTATAATAAAAAGTGAAAAGGTATTATATAGCACCCGAAAGTTATTATATAACACCCAGTATGATGATAGGTGCTCCACATGCCTTCTAAGGAACAGTATATAAAATTATCTCTATGCACTGTCTTCTCCTGGAGTTTGGTTGGAATTATACGGAATAAGGGAATCTCAGAACCTTCTGCAGTTCATTTATGATCTTTTGAGGAGCGTAGAGCCGTGCGTTGGTTGACACCGTCCCTTAGTAAATCTTTGAGTGTGGAGTGGCAAGTTCTGACCTGGGTTGGCGGTGGAGAGCCAAGTGGCTCTGTGTAACTGGATGAAGGGGAGTGCTGTGGTTTGAATATGGATGTGTCCCCTGAAGGTCCATTTGATCAAAGCTGTTTCCCTGCTTTGAGTGGCAGGACCTGGTCACTGGGGCTGTGCCTCCAATGAAGGAGACTGTGGGTCCTGCGTCTCTCAGTCTCTCTTGCTTTCCTTCCAAGCTGCACCACTGTGTGCTTCTGGTGTGATATGTCGCCCTTACCAGATCCACAGACCTAGCGACTACATGATTGTGGACTGGCACCTGCAGAAATATGAGCTCAGAGTGTTATAAATGAATGGTCTCGGGTATCTTCTTATGGTGAGTAGATACTTATGAAGCAGGTACTAATACAAGGAGTGTCTTCTGTGAGATAGCAGAGCAAGAAGCCCCTGACATACTGAAGTACATGGGTTTTGGAGACCTTAGCAGCAAATTGATGCAAAACACATCTCATCTCAAGTTGCCAGAAAAGTTTTCTAGAAGCAAACGCCTTAAGAACACTTGCTAGAAAACAAGGGTCAGCTAGAGCAGGTGAGACTGGAGCTCACCAGGAGACAGGACGCAAACAGAAGGGATTGTTTTCAAAAACATTAGGAGAGCCCTGGAAATATGGGGTTGGTGATCAACACAGGTGCATAACTTGTCTTATTCACTTTGTTCTCTCTAGCTTCTAACGATAATTGCCAACCTTGGGCCACATCTTTTATACACCTTCTGTTCTTATTCCTGAAAATTTTAAGGACTAGACCATATGTGAGCATGTTTTCTCTTTAAAAATGTGGCAAAATCAACTTCATGGGCCTTTCACACTAATTTGTAAATTATGAGGACTAAATGCATATAATCTCTATAATATACTACGCAAAGAGTCATTTCAGTGTTAAACTTTCTATAACACAGGCTTAATTAGAATTAGTAGGTAGGTTTTTTTTTTTTGTTTCTTTACTTTTGTTTGTTTGTTTGTTTGTTTGTCCAGAATAACATTGGGGTGACTTTAAATGCTCAAATCTCTCAGGACTCCTTCAAATATTCCTCAGTCCCTTGAACACGTGAGAGTACAGATTCCAAATGAGACTGTTGACTGGTTTAATAGCATCGCTTTTTGGGGAAAAAAAAAACCCACTAATGTTTATTGAAAACATGTTCACACATTAGTATGAATTCTGGTACATAGTGATTGTGCAATATATATTGCACAATAGAGTTATATTTGCAGTTATTATTTAATGGCAAACATGATTCATTTTGTAACTATTATCTCATTAAAACCAAAGTCCAGTGAGGTAATTATTATTATTCCAATATTGCACATTTATCTATATTTTAATAAATAGCAAATGGCAACATCACTATATTCCTTTCCTTATACAATTTTATAAATTTGATCTGCCTATTGAGATGAGATGATTATAGGTGGTACATAAACAAATATTTAAAATATGTAATGAACATATATTAAAAACACAAGAAAATGTTTATGACCTGATAATACATTTCTAGTTAGCAGTGATTATAAAGATATATCAAAGTAAAAATGCACATTATAAATTTGAAAGTATTAACCGGTAGTAATACAGTTTTGAGAGAAATTGCAAAGGAAATACTTGAAGACTGAAGTTTAGGCACAACGCAATGGATCAAAATTTATCAGCTTTTCAAATCTCTGTTTTCACAAATTCACGAATGGCTTAGAGACTAGAGAAATCCACTCACATAAAACAGCTTATGTTAAAATCACTTCAAATGCTGACTACAAAATTGATAACATAAAGAAATCTTTTAAAAGCAATTAAAACTTTTTATTTGATTTAACATTACTATTCACTCTATCTTGCCACTGGCTACTTCTTTATTTCTTTTCAGTGTCAAAGGAGTGTAAGCTCCGGATTACATTTTCTTTTTCAATATTTATTTCTTGGTACACGATTGCAATACGTAATGATTACATTCCTCATGTACACACAATGGACTGCTTCTCCCTGTGTTCCCAGTCTGAGGTTTCCTTTGTTGGGAAGCTTCCTGCTGCTGTGATATGTCTGTTCCTTCATCTCAGACAAAGAAACCCTGCTGTCAGAGAGCAGCTGTTGTCTGAGCATCTTCAGGGCTTAAGGTGCTCCAAATGCTGGATGGTAGTTAGGTCAGCGCTCTCTGAGCGCCCTACTGGTGTGTGCGAGCGCCTTGCCCCCCCGCCCCCGTCTTCCTCTGCGGTGGGCAGCCTCCTACATGTCTCCCAGTACTTGACATTCGTGGCTTCATCATCTTCAGTGTGAGCAGAACGACCCTGCTTCCAAAGGACAGAATCTGACAAAAGAGATGTCACTGCCTTGATTAGGCTACACAAGCTAGTTCCTTCTATCTTGCTAGATTCTGTCCCATTTGAATTACCCGTGCGCCCGGTGTGGCGAAGCATGGTACCATTTTTAGGGAAGGACTGAGGACAGTCCAGACCCCCAAGAAACCGAGCCCCTGAGTCGGCACTGAAATGAACGGGACCTGAACTACAACCAGATGAGCATCCTCGGAGCACCCCCGCTCCGGCAGCGGCTCCGTGTGGTGGCCCCAGGTGGCGCCGTGCTTAGCGCCTGTGGGAGATCCTGAAGCAAGACTTCGCGAGGCTGGACCTGGACTCTCGGGCTGCAGAGACTGAGAAATAAATGCTGTTTCAAGCTGCTGAGATTGGAGTTAGTTGGTTATGTAGCAATAGGAGATACCTAATGCAACGTACTAGGTCAGACTTTTTTTTTTCTATTATAAATATTTTATTTATCTTCTGACTTTGGACTTTCAGATTACTTCTACTGTTGTGATTATCTTTTTTTTTTCCCCCAAGAACATGTATTGGCACATTGTATACGTAATGATCACATTCATCATGGTTACTTTGTTTACATGATGTATCTCGGTTCCCCCTCTTCCCCACCCCTCTCTTCCACTCCCCCTTCCCTATTTACAGCAGGTTTATTTACGTTTTTCCATTTTTCCCTTTCCCCTTTCTTTCCTTTTTCCCTTCCTTCTTTTCCTCCTTTTCCCTTTCTAGTTCTTCTTTTTTTTCTGAATATTATCTTTCTTTTATATAGTATCTATTATACCTCTTTGTCCTTGTTTACACTTACAGTTTCTCATATCAGAGAAACAATTCGATGTGTGCTCATGATTGTCTGATTTATTTCACTTAAGAGTATGTTCTCAAGGTGCATAGACTGGTCCAACCACTGTGGAAATCAGTATGGAGACGTCTCAAAAATGTACAAGGAGAGGTTCGTTTGACCCAGCTATTCCTCTGCTTGCTATCTTCCCAGAAGAATTAAAAACATCATACCACAGTGATATATGCACAACCATGTTCATAGCAACAAATTGTTGTAATAGCTAAGTCTTAGAAATAACCCAAATGCCCAACAACTAAGGAATGGCTAAAGAAAATGTGGTTTTTCTACACCATGGAGTACTATTCTGTCATAAAAAAGGATAAACTAGAGATATTTGTGGGTAAAAGGTTAGACATTTTTAAAGGGCCACAATCTGGACCTTCTCCTGCACGTGGCTGTACTCCACTCACACAGGGAGAATTTGCCATCAGATAGGTCTCACTGACCTTTAGTTTCCATAGTTACTCCCCTCCTCTAACTCCACCTATTCCCAGCTGCTTCTGGTACAACTCTGAGTGTTTTTTTTCTCTCATATTTACTTATAATTTCTATCAGCTACAATGAGGTTTCTGCCTCTTACTTCCTCACCTGTCCATAGTCCCTCTTCTGCTTCTTGCCACTGCTGAGCCCTCTGTTGCCCGTGAAACCATAGGAGAATTTTTCAGCTCCTCCTTGAGTAAAAAATTAGTGAAATACCTCATTCTAGGAACTGCTCCCCTCTCTGGGCACTGACACAGAGATTCTGGACCCCTCAGAGTGTTAGGGCAACTTAGGAAATTGTCTGGAGGTTCAGACAGGCTGAAACAATTCCAAGTCATGGCTGAAAAAAACAGCCTGATTCCTGAGTTTATACTTTAAACTGTTTTTTATGTATTATCTAATTATTTAAATTACAAATGTTCTGCAGAGCACTGCCTTTATCTACATCTCAAATTGTGATATACATTTTATTTTTTTAATTTCATAAAATTTTCTGATATCCTTTATGATTCTTCTTTGACCCCTGGGTTATTTAAAAGTGTGTTACCTTCCAGTTACCAGGATGTTTTGTGAATATAATTTATCATTAATTTCTAATTTATTGCTATAATTTTCAGAGAACTACTCTGTATGATTTTAATTCTTCTAAATATATTAAATACATATGGAGATACTACAAAATGATAATAATTAAAACTGTATGGTACTGGCATAAAAATAGACACATTGACTAATAGAACTGAATAGAAGACTGGAAATTAACCCAGACATGTAGGCCAACTGATTTTCCACAAAAGTGCCAAAAATACATTATGGAAAAGGAAAGACTCTACAATAAATCATACTGGGAAAACTGAGTATTCTACAGTAGCATAAAGACATTAGAACTTCAGCTCATTCCATGTACAAAAATCAACTAAAAATGGGTCGAACACTTAAACATAAAAACTAAAACTCTAAAAGTACTAAATGAGAACATGGAGGAAAACTGCATGACTCGAATCTATGCAATGACATATATATATATATATATATATATATATATATATATACACACACACATATATATATATATATTTTAGATTTGATTCCAAAAGTACAGGAAACAAGTACAAAAATAGACAAGTGGGATTACATCAAGATAAAGATCTTTACAACAAAAGAAACAAAATAGTGAAACAATAACCTCGAGACTAGGGGAAAATATTTGCAAGACATATGGTAAAGAGTTAATTTCAAAAATATATAAAGAATTCAAATAACTTTAAAATAAAGCAATCTGATGAAATGGGCAGGATATAGCTTCTGCCAAAATAATATATACATCAGGAAAAGAATAATTGGTATGAATATTTTAATACTAAATTTATTGAGACATTGTGAGTTTAATAGAAATTACCTTTGGACTTTACAATTACAAAAGGTACTCAGAGTGGTGGCCATTAGCTTCCAGACATTTAGTAGTACTGTGAACCTCTGAAGTGTATATAATTTGTTTTTGGCAGACTCTGTACACACACACACACACACACACACACGTGTGTGTATATATATATCTCAGAATAAAACATACAAATGGCCAACAGATATGAAAAAACTGCTCAAAATAAGTAATTTTCAGGGAAATGTAAATCAAACCCACAGTCAAATATCACTTCATACCAGTGAGAATAGCTATTAAAATAAACAAACAAAAAACCCAATCCTGGGTAATAAAAGCAAAGCAGGTGGCATTACAATCTTGGATTTCAAGTTATATTACAAAGCTACAATGATAAAAGGGAAAAAAAAGACACAACATGGTATGGCCACAAAAACAGAATGCAAATCAAATGTCCCAATGGAACAAAATAGAGGCTACAGAAATAATTCTTGGGACATTCAACTATCTGATCTTTGATAAAGGAGCCAAAAATATATTCTGCATATTCTGGAGGAAAGATACTCTCTTAGGAAAATTGATTGTTCTGGGAAAATTGGCTAGCCATGTGAAAAGACTGAAGCTAGACACAACTCTCATCCAATACTAAACTATAATGAAAATGGATCAAAGATCTAAATATTAAAACAGAAACAACCGGTTGTCAGTTCAATCCAGAAAAATCCGGAAAAATCATTGTTTCCTTCTTGAATTTTCCTACCCTGTGCTATTAGAAAATATCCCTGGGAAGAAATCTTAGAATATCTGAGGGTATCCTTCACTTGTTTACTTTCTGTGGGTGGCCAACATCTAGCATTGTCTACTCAATGACAACTGTAACATGGGAAATAGCTGTTTTATACTCTGTACAGTTTTATAGTTGTTTACAATATGAGGACAAGTTTCACCCTCTTTTGTTCCTAAACCAAAATACCCTAATGCCTTCCTTACATCCTAATAACTTAAAAGAAAGGAGCACACACTAGTTTTTCATTTTTCATTTCTCTACAGAATAAGACATGAATTTGTTGGGATTCCCAGGTTGCATTTAAGGTGTTGTCTCAGAACCAATTCTTTCCTTTTTTTTTCTTTTCTTCCAATTCTTTCCTTAGCAACAATGGCTTTGTCATTAGCTCAGGCATTCTGTGTGGTCATTGTTTGCATTGGAATGAGTTTGTACGTAACAGTGTCCTTTGAGTCCTCACACAGATAGATTCCCGGGCACCAGGCTATCAGAGGAGCCCAAGCACATCCTCATGTGATCAGAGGCTGTGGTCAGGCTTGGGAGCTCCGACCTTCCTCCTACTCTGTGCAGTCTGACTCAGCCTTCTTCCCATTGCCTTGTGCAGCTGCTAATAGGGCACATGACTGGATATATCAGGTATTTCAGATGCTCAGCTGCAAAATATTAATGAACAGAATATTTTATTAAAATAGATAGATTCTTCGTTTGGCTCATTCTTTGATCTCTTTGATTTTAGTTGCTTAAGTTTGTGCAGACCTTGGCCGAGAAGCACATTCCAAAGTTTTGGCATTATCCTCCTGGCAGTCATAACAGTATTGTCTCTGGCTTGCTGTACTCTCTCAAAAGTTGTAAATGCCTGCGTGTAACCATCTGCCACATGCCAAATGGCTTCTCTTTGGTTGGAACGACAAAATCTCAAGAAACAAAACAAAACAAAACAAAAACAAAAACAAAAACAAAAACCAAGATAAATGAGGACTCTTAGGTGAAAGCCAGGCCCAAAGGATGGAATTGTAAAAATTTATAAGTAGTCAGCCTTTGTTTTGGACTCAGCTCCTGCATTCGGCCTCAACAACCGAAATGGAGTTACTCAGTTAAACTTCCATATCACTGAAATGAAACGAAGTTGTTTGCTTTACATCCTGGGAGATCAGAAGAGATAGAATACTCCTGTCTTTAAACACGCTAGTTTCAGGTGGTATGATAAAGAGCCCTTCTGTTATCCTGTGAAAAAAGTAACTTTTCCAGGTGTGGTGGCCCAGGCCTGTTAACCCGGCATGCTGGAAGGCTGAGGCGAGAGATTGCAAGTTTAGACCCAACCTAAGAAACATAGTGAGACCCTGTTTTAAAATTAAAAAAAAAATGAAAATAAAAAAGACTGGGAATGTAGCTCTGTGTGAAGGCCTGATTTCAATCTCATAATTGAAAAAAAAAAAGAAGAGAAAAAAAGACCAAGCGCTCCTTATTTCTGCATCCTTTGGCTCTCTTCTGCTTACAAAGCCTGCCTGCTCTACTCGACTCATCAGAGCACCCATTTGCTTTTAAAGAGTGAGATGCTGTCTGATTGTAGAATTTCTAATGAAAGCCAGTTAAATCTTTAAACTGAATTTGTTGAAGCTTTGTGTTTTGACAGCAGTAGTCATAAGTACTCCCTGTTTTCTCCTCTTTTCTCTTGAAGTTTGCTTATAAGGAATGGCCAATTTTCATGTTTACTTCCAGTATGTATCATATGAAAACATTCTGTGTAAGGGATGCTCTGTGCGTAGGGGGAAGAATGACATGGGCTGCTGTTAAGGACTCTTATACAGGTGGTCTTTAGTTTTCTAATTTCAAAGCAAATATGACAGCATGTCTCTTTATTTCTTAAGGCTAATGGGAAATTGGTTTTCTGTCACTAATTGAGATTTTCCCCTTTAGGAGGCGTATGTAATGATTCCAGTGCTTTTGTGTAATGTAGACCTTTTGGGGACAGCTATTTGAATGTATATATGTTCTAAACCTTCACATCCCGAAGGGTGGAGACCTGTTGCTTTTGGACTACACTCGAGCAGAAGATCTTTGTCACCTCTGGAAGCTGCACTCCTGTGGCCAGCCCTGTATGTACGCCCTGAAACCAGTCATCTCTCAAAATTTTCTACCTTCCAAAGCTCTGCCAAAGAGTAGGACAAGCACTCCCAGATTTCAAAGCTCCTTTCTTCTCCTTGTGTGAAAGATGTCTTCTATCTGAATTGTCTTTTTCTTCCCAAGAACTCGCCTTTTTCCTCAGGCATTACATGATTTCCCTTCTCCCTCGGGAATAACAGTTCGCACAGTTGTGCTAGCTCCTGCACCACCATCGTCCCCGAGCTAAGAAAACATAGATGGATGGTCATCTCCTTGAAGTAAAGAGGTGCAGATTACAAAACATTCATACACACATCATACACAAATGAAGGTCTTGCTACTTTACCCTGCCACACGTAATTTGTTTCCAAATTCATACAGCTCCTGAGAGGTTTCTTTCTGTTACCATACTCTATTCCCTAAATAATTTTAACTATTTGTAGTACCTAATGGCTATTATTTTGAAGGATATGCTATTTTCACTTTTACAATATGTGTTTATAATTTTTGCACCTCTCCAAGGGACTGAATTCCATTTGTCTATGGGAATAGAACCTGAAAGAGAAAGAGATGTGATAATTCTGTGAGAAATTTAAATGGATCTTGATGATTTTGACAAAATGTCTCAACCTTCTCCTAAAGTGGCATTTTTTTTATTTGAGCAAATATGAGTTAAGTATCTACTATGCACACCATGCATATTTCACTCTTTGAAATATTACAGGGAGATTTAAAGATGTTCCCTACCATTCAGAAACTTGCATTTTGACAGATGGTTATAGCATATTACATCTATCTGCTGTTCTCAGACTTCGTACTCTTCCTTTTCTCCTCTCTCCCTTACCCTCTTCTCTCTCCCTCCCTCCCTCTCGGTCTCTTCCTCCCCTCACTCTCCCTTGCAATCCTTCTCCCAGCCTCCACTCTGGGTCTCTTTGAACTCTCTCCTGGCATTTCTGCTTCATTCTTCCTATGTGCTCAATTCTTTTCCCTGCAACACTTTCACTCATCTCAACCACAGTTTTTTGTTTTCCTTATAACTTCATTCATACCTAGCAGGATGGCCACCTGGCTCCTTTCTATCTACTTCTCACCTTAATTTCCAATCTTAACTCCTTCCATTGTTCAGATCTATCATCTCAAATCTAAGTGCATGGGCTCATCGGTTCTTCACAGAGGCCACGTCAACTCATCAGTTCTTTGTAATGGTACTCTGGACATCCATTATTATTTATGTATTACATCTAAGGTCATTAAGGCAAAAACAGATAATGTTTGTGGACATAATTTCGAAGGGAAAGTGAGGAACGTATCCGGAATTTCCCACCATTCACTATTTCAATTCCATGCATTCTCTTTGAGGACTCATTTGGGCTCGCAGTGTAGCCCTTCACCATACACAAGGTGGGGGTGTTTCAGGCTGCCCAGACACTTAACTAGTCATCATCTTGGGGATGGGAGATGTCTTACTCTTTTATCTTATGTCAGTGTGGAGCATTCTGAGGACTTAACAACTGCTCTGTAATTAGTTGACAATAATGAATCCAATCACCACTGGCTAAGAGTCTTGATTGCCCTAGAGTTGGACAGGCTAGGAGAGAAGAGCAAGGTGGCTGTATGGTGCAAGAGGTTCTCTGACAATCTGTCAGTTGGGTTTGCACATGTCACATATTTCTACCCCGATGAAATATGATGGGTGTCGCAGGTCGGAATCCAGCATTGTAAGTGTTGTACTGTATCTGTCTCCTTACCTGCAGGCATTCTAATTTGTGGATTTCATTCAGTGAAGATGCAAATTAAGTTCCAGATGTGGGAGGAAAAATTGCCTTTTCCGCCAGAGATATATTGATTTGGCCTTTAACACTGATACTTTAAACACGTAGCTCCTGTTTCATTCTGGGACACCGCTCGCTTTGCTTGAGTGCGTGTCCCACTCTGCCTTCCTCCTGTACTTATGTTGCTCTTGGGATGTGCTAGAGAAAATTTTAGCTTGAAGGGAATGCTGTGACTCATTATGTAAATCATGGGGCCATGGGTTTCATGCCCACGTAACAATTCTTAGTTTTTCTAGACTGCTCTTTTCCTTTGTAAGGAAGTCCTGCATTACAGTCTCCATACATACTCAGCCTTGTGAAAATTAAGTCTTGCCTTCTCCTTGATGCCAAGAGATGCACTGATGTTCACAGAAGGACTGAACTTGGAGTTAGCTGATCCCAATTGGGAATGTCGGCATTGTACCCAACTTAGGTGAAGGACAGAGACCAGATTGGCTGCATGATGTATGCAGTTATATATTTGACAATTATGAAGTTATCAAACAAAAGAGAAAGGATGAGCACACAGAAACTGTCTCCAATCATATGGCTAGTTTTTTTGTTTTGTTTTGTTTTACTTGTAAAGAATTCTAGAAACAAAAAAAATAATAATAGTTACTAAATTATGTGGCGGGTTCCTGTTTTTGTTTCTTTAAGATTAATAGTGTATCAGAATAGTCTCTTCACTAACTTCTGCCATTGTGCATAATTTTACTTTCCATCAAGTCCTATTCCAAACGCATCTGTTTCCCAGGTAAACCTCACCTGCTCTGATGCTGGAGGTTACATGTGGGAGAAGATGAAGGACTCCGAGCTCCAGTGTGGCCACCAGAGCAACAATCAAGCTCCAGTGTCTACACCAGCAAAGGGGGAATAATAAAACATTAGGCTTTTATTTGACAGGCTTATAACCAATGAGATAAGGAAAAGGAGGTATTTATAAAATAGAACTCTGTAATTCTAGTTATTAATTTCATTATCCTTTCTGTGCTATATAGATTCTGGCTGGCATTAACACATGATTCTGTTTGTACTATATTAATATGTCTATTTGTAAATTGCATTCTAAGCCTTCCCAGGCCTTTTTCATGACTTACAAACTCTCCAAGGAGAAGACCGTATCTTTTGTTTCTTTTATAGTCAGCACCTCCCTCTCTCTTACTTGTACACTGGCAAAGGATACTTCCTTGAATGTGTCAGGGAAGCAAGTGGTGGAAAAGGACTTGGGAGCATTCACAGATTGTGAGTGTCACAGCACCAAGACAGTGTGCTTTAGTCAGAAGAGTACAAGTAGAAACTGGACAGCGGGCTGCACCCACAGCAGCCTTGAGATGAACCCTCAGTGTGGATGGCTAGTAACACTGCCAGCAGAATAAGGGGCAGAAGGAAAGGGAGGTGAAGACATTTTCCTGCTTGTTGGACACGAGCTGTGCTGTGTGAAGTTGAAGCCTGTGAGCCTTGGGCCTCATGAACCGGGAGCTTCTGCCTCGGCTGTGACCCCTGCTCTGGTCTCCATGAGGTCTGCTTTCTCACTGGCATGGGGATCTATTGCGTTTGGCTTCTCTCTCAAGACACTGTTCCCTGCCTTAAAACCTGAGGCCCAGATGCAGAGCAAACCCCCTTAGTACAACGAAAAACAGCAAAATAGAGAGATGCTTCTTAAATGCAACAGAAGACACATGGGAAAAATGCAAGAAAATTCAAACAACTACATTTTCGCTTCCTAGTACATGAAAGATGCCAACTTGCTTCCAAAGTTCACAGGTTGGTCCAATTCTGAACAGAAAATTTTACTTCTTCTACCGGGAGATACTACAGTTGTATAAGCATTTTGCTTTGCTTTCTTCCTTCCAAAACATCTGACTTGCTCTTACCATTTTATTTCACCATTGTGTCTGCTTCTTGGTTATGAACTTTATATACAAGTCCTACAGAGACTAACAGAAATCAGGGTAACTAGGTGTGTAACTATCTGCCTCTGACTTGACTAACCTGCCTCTAACCCAGCTTACCTGCATCTCAAACCCCCTCAGGGCTTCTTTTACTAACTTCCATTTTATGAACTAAACCTTTTTGGCAGGCCATTGCCATAGATCATGCTTTAGAGTCTGCACATTTTACGAGGAAGAAAGGACTTGTTCTTTTGCATAAGGGCATCTCATTTTTTGCAGTAAAAATTACATCAACACAACATGAATTATGCACATGCAGAAATAAAAGCAATTTTCTTCACACTGGAGGAAAGCTGATTCCTACCTTTTGAAGACTGTTACATTAATTTTTTAGGAAAACTCATGGATTTGAGGATTTGGGTCTCTGCGTTTTCAATTTCAATCCCTATAGCCTGCAATAAGTTAATTATTAGTTATTGATTTATGTTGGTTGTAGGTGGAACCTGCCTATGCAGTCCCTGCTAGCATGTTAGTAAAAAATATTTGCTTTTTTTCTTAGAGTCCACAGAAATGAGTAAGGAAAATTGTTTAAGCTACTAGTTTGAGACCAACCTAGGCAACAGAGAGAGACCTAGTGTCAAAAAATTTATAACGAAGATATATCCATGTATTATTCAGATTTCCATGGTTTTACATGTACCAACTTGTTTGTGTGCATGTGTGTGTGTGTGCGCGCACGCGCACATGTGTATTAAGTACTACATGATTTTGTCATCTGTAAAGGCTTATGTGTCCACCACCATGGTGAGGACACTGAACAAGTACAACACAGCGAAGAACCCTCATCACCACACATATCTACCTCCCTCCCCTTTCCTCTCTCCTGTACCTCAAATCCTGCCACATTTTAAATAAGTCCTCTATTTTTAAAATTTTATAATTTCAAAAATGATTCAAGATTTAAGTATACAGGAGTTGGGGATTTAGCTCAAATGGTTGAGCACTTGCCTAGCAAGTTCCAGGCCCTGAGTTTGATCCCCAGCCTCAAAGAAAGAAAGAAAGAAATTCGTAAAGATTCATCTAAGTTGTTGCTTTCGTCAATAATTCATTACCTCTTATTGAACAACAGTATTCCAAGAGATGTATGTCTCACACTTTGTTTAAACATTTACCTGTTGGAGAATAGCTGGGCTTGCTTTGATTTTTGGCTTTGCATATAAAGCTGTTGTGAACAGTGTGTTTGTGTGTGTGTGTGTGTATGTGTGTGTGTAAATAAATGCTCCAAAATGCAACTGCTGTGTTACTTGGTAATTTCATGTTTAGTTTATAAAAACTGCTTAGCTCTTTTCTGGAATGTTTATCCCATTTTAAATTATTATCAGAAATATATTGAGTTTCTCTGAATCTTTGTAAGAATTTAAAGTTGTCATTATTTATTACTTTAGCGGTTTTGATAGGTAGGTAGTGATATCTCATTGCAGTTTTGTGGTATCTGAAAATATCTAATGATGTTGAATGTCTTTTTATGGGCCTACGTGCTATCTGTACATCCTCCTTATTATATTTTCCCATTGGTGGAAATGTGTTTTTCCATTTTACGATCGGATTATGTGTTTGTCCGTGTTGCTGTTGAGTATTGAGTTGTTTTGAATAGTCTCAATACTATCCTTTTGGTGTTCTGCAAATACTTTCCCTCAGTCTGTAGTTTGTCTTTTTGTCCTCCCATCAGTGTCAGAGAATAAAGATTTTTATATCGATGAGGGTCAATTACGAACTTTCCATTTTATGGACACTGCCTTTGGTGTCAAGCGGAAAAAAAAAATCTTTGGTTAGTTCCAGACTCTAGAGATTTTTGCTGCTGAATGTTTGAAACTTTAACTCATTATTAACTAGGATACATTTGTGTGTAGGGACTGAGGTTTTGGGTTTTTTTGTTTGTTTGTTTGTTTGTTTTTAGAAGTTTTTATATATTTATTATTTATTTATTGCCTATGGACGATCCATTACTCAGGTGTGCTGTGTTGAAAAGACTACTGTTACTCCACTGAATTGCATTTTCATCTTTATAAAATATCATTTAAGCATATTTGTGTATCTATTTCTGTTTACTGTGAATTCACCTGATCTGTGTGTCTGCTCCTATGTTAAAACCATATTGTCTTGACTATAGTAACTACATAACAACCCTTAATTTGGAGTAGAATAATTCCTCCCTTTTGTCTTTAGTAAAGCTTGTTCTAGTTAATTTTACGCCCCGTGCCTCAGAATAAGCTTGTTATGTCTACAAAAATACCTCTCTGGTAGTTTGATAGGAATTGCATAAAACTTATAAATCAGTTTGGAAAGAATTGACATTTCACAATGTTGATTTTTTCAAATCCATTAACTAGGTATCTCTTTCTATTTATTGGCCTTCCTTGATTTCTCTCATCAGCATTTTGTTGTTACCAGCATACAGAGTCTATGCACATTTTGTTAAGTACATACGAAGAATTTCACTTTCTTTGGAGTAATTATAATTGGCATTCTGTTTTTAATTTCCGATCTTAAAGCCTCTCTCTTAATATTCATGAACTCATTTTGGCAACGACAACAACAAAAAGAGTAACATTTTGTCTTGCCATATGATACTGAAAAAGATTTGGAAAACCTACAAAAAGGGAGGATTTTGGCTTAGAAGGTGAACATTGTAGTAGAACTACTCCTTGTCATGAGTGAAGGATGCCTCAGAGAGCAGTATGTCTCTTTTCTGGAGACATCCAAATGCGACAAGGGTGTCTTCTATGAAGAAGGGTGGTGGAGAACAGGCTCCTTCAGTCTCAATGGTTCTCACTGGATTTTTCCATTCTCCATTCTCATACATAAGGAATCTATGATTGTCCGTCTCTAAAAGTACATTTTTCTTTTGTGTGGCTACTGAATCATGCTAGTTCATGCATGCATAACTTTGGACACAGAAGAAGTTCTCAGATCATAAAACTAATAAATACGGTGGTCATGATGACCTGAAAGTAAACCATGGCTGGAAAAAACACAACCCTAAATAGACAGCATAGTTAATAAACAGCATAAAACCACTTTTTGAACAAATTGCTGTTTCTCCTCTCAGCTGTATACTGCTCATTTTCTCCACTCAATCTTTGCCCTTTCTCCCCAAAGCAGAATGAGTGATCTCTTGATTTGTGCACAGGAGAGATAGCTTGGAAGAACAGGTGCTACTTTGGACCTATTTCTCATTTTTGTAAATCTGCCTTATATGGTGTGAGTACAGAGCCAACAAGATTGGACTAAAAAGAAGAGGAGGAGGAATAGGGGTGAAATGTGAAGCCTGTAGTAGGGCGAGGAAAGGAGGCAGCCAGAGCAGCCAGACATGGCTGACACAAAGGCCGGGTTAGCCCCCGGGAATTGGTACCACTTTACATGTCATACTCTGAGCGCCCAGCTTGTGTCAGCTCGATCAGGCTCCAGGCTTCAGTCTCATTCTGAAGTAAAACAACCAGAAAACTGTTGGCTAAGCAAGGAGGACCTTATGAATAGTTGATGAGAAATTTTACTTCTAGTATTAGCAAACTTTGGTGCGCAGAAAAAAGATTAATTTGTAAGGTACAATGTTCATATAGCTTTATTTCTTCACAGTAATTCCTTGTTCAGTACTTTGTCTTTTGTAATATCTTTAACTTACGATATTAAATGATATAAATCACAAGTTTTATAGGTTAAAAGACTGAATACTGGCTATTCCGTGAGGTTCATTCGGCCTGTCACCATGATGTGGAATGAAGGAACCTGAGCTAATGAGTCATACCTGTATTTCAATTCTAGGTATGTCATTTCAACCCTGGATGCTAGAAAGTCACTCATCGCTGTAGTTTTCTGATTTTAAAATGAGATGGTAGTAATGATTCAGGATTTTCTAATTACCGAGTAGGAAGATGGAGCTTTACTCTTGCTCACACGTATTATTATCTGCCACACCAGGGTAGAAGTTCAAAGCAGACGTGCAACTGAGAACTCCAGAAGAAGTTGGGCGCTCTGTGGCTCGGTGGCTCAGAGATTTCCAGACCCCCTCGTCATATTCTGACACACGGAGTCTCAGAAAAATCTCGAAAACTGTATTTCTAATGATCTCTGCGGGTGATTGAGATGTGCTGCCACAATTCAGAGACTTCCTAAATAATAACAGACGATTTTTTTCTGACGTTAACTCTTATTATTTAATAGATTTCATTTTGAGCATTTTTTCTTCTTCCAGTAATCCCTCAAGTGTCCTTTACTGTATTCTGTATTTTCCAGAGCAGGCCCCAGGCTAACTCCGTGCGTGCCTTCCCTCTGTGCACAAGGGAACCCTTTTGTTCTCCCATCATCTTGAGAATCTGCCAGTTTTGCTGTGCATTTCAAGGAGAACAACTTTTAATTAAAAAGAAGTCAAACAGGATTACTTACTTTTTCTTCTTTAAAAGGCATCATTGTCAGTTTCCATGAAGTCCTTTCTGTCTTTACCTCTCTTTCCTTAAGATATTTCAGTTCACTGACATCCACTGTGTTCACTCCTGGATTAAAAAAGATGTTTCTTGGCCCGTTTCTATTGTCTGTGAGCGCCACAGTAAAACAATCCATGCCAATATTCCCCCTTTCTGGGCTGCCACTGATAAGAGGCCCCCCTTTCCTTGGCCTGCGTCTTGTTCAGATACTACAGGAAAGGCTTTGTCACTCTCTGGGGAGCAACTGGAGTCACCTTGGTGACTTGCTGCTGGCATTCTGCCTGTGGGAAGGGGTCCTCAGCATGACCCAGAGGGCACCTTGTCCTGGGGATTGTATTCCCTGTGTAGTTAAAACTCACACACACAGACACACACACACACAGACACACATTTGATCTTCATTCTGACAGTGTGAATAGTATTCCTGCACATCTCTTCATCTGAATTAAATCTAGCTCATTCTAGTCAACAAAGTTTTCACAAAAGTAGTTGGTATTTTAGTACCGAACATTAATGATGACGTATAGATTCCCTACAGGTGATAGCAAAAATATAACTTTCAAATATTTAAGGATATTACTTTATTTCTGCAACACTGTCAATCAAACAGTAGACTCTCCATGGCAGAGAATTGGAAGAATCTTGGAGGCCATTAATTCTAGCATCCACCCTTGACAAAAACTACCTGATACGTTGTCACGGAAGCGTCTGATTAAAGTCTTCTGCTCGCAGGGAGCTAAATGCATTATGAAGCGCTTCATTTAGTTTCAGGTACTTATTTTTTTACAAAGTATTCCTAAATTCAAAAATGTATTCAGAAGTACTTTGTAAAAGTGTGTATTAATTAGTCTTTTTGATATTCAACTATTTATTTATGCACTGGAAAAAGTACACCGATAAATTTTGCTTCTCTTTCCTATGGAGCTTTTAAATATTTAGTGATAGATATAGCTGCCCATGTCTTTCCTTCAGTTAAAATAGGCCTGATTGTTTAGCCTTTATATGTCATAACACTGCACATTCATATACATCTGTTCACCTTCTTTATACCTTACCTGGGATCATCTAGATATTCAAGTATATAAATATGGCCTGATCAGGGAAGGCTACTTTAGGATACTCTTCCTCACACTGCATACTAAGCTTTGTTAATAGGGCTTTTTATCGTATAAGTATGTTTCAAGACTTTATTACTTTTTTGAATCCAAATAAATCTGAAGTTATTTGAAACTGGTTTTGACAATAAGTCAAGAGTTAAGAAGCTACAAAGAAGAAGGAAATTAATCTGGGCTATACTTTAATCTCAGCTGTGTTACTGTGTGTGTGTGTGTGTGTGTGTGTGTGTGTGTGCTAGATATATAGAGAGAGAGGTTTTAGGCAAGTATCTGGTACTTGGTTCAACTAAAAAATAGGTTTAGATTAGATGATTTCAAGCATCTCTATCAGTCCTAATATTCTATAATTCTAGGTAACTCATGTATGTCTTTAGTGTGCAATTATTTTTTAAACAAAATGTAGAACTTTCATTTTATCAAAACAAATGAATTCAGATAGGCAAAATGACATGTCAGTCAACAATGAACCACATATATAATGGGGATTCTATACATTTAATAGAACTGAAAATTCCTTTTGCCTAATGATGCTGTAACCATTGTAAAATCCATGCACAGCGCAATCCATCATTCATGTATTTGTGGTGTTGGTGTAAATCAAGCTTCTGCACTTCCAGTCATATAAAGTATATAGTACGCACAATTATGTACAGTACATAATACTGTAATTTTAACATTATTTTATGGTGTACTCCTACTTATAAATGAAAAAAACTTACTGTTAGAGAGTATGTCATATTATGCAAGCAGTGATTTCATAAATATGTTTACTGTGTCTTAATTGCAACAAGTGGCCAAAGTGAAGCGATTGGCTTGTGCTATTTAGGTTTGTATCATATACTCTGCGATGCTCATATAATGATGAAACCACCTGATGACACATTTCTCAAAATATATTCCCGTTGTTAAGTGATGCATAACTCTAGTCTTTATCATAATAGTAGTTGTGATTTATTTCTGTAGATACACAGGTACGGAATCACTTATTCTCTGAAAGCTCCTAACTGTGGGGAGGAATAAAACATCTGTGTGGAATGTGGACTAGAGAGAAAACTTGTATCAGTTAAGATTCAGTTAGAGAGACAGACTATTACTGTGAGTTACATGAAACAAGAGATTCGAGTGGACGTCAAAGGTGCTCTGGAAAGCCACTACCTAAGCATCTGATGTTGAGCCTGTAATCTATCCTTTCTGTATGGCTAGCAGCTGGGAAAAATACTGAACATAAAATGTGGAAAAAAATTTCAAACTAGAACTTTGGAGGCTAAATTGGAACACACTTGAACAAACTGAAACCCAAATCTGTCTAGCTTACCTGTGAAAGCTTGGGCGACCTGCAGAAGGAGCTGAGCCTGACCGTGGAAGATGCAGGAGATATGACGGGAGACAGAGGAGGTGAGATCCAGCCTTTACCCCTGCACAAAAGGAACCACATATTAACAACAGACCGGAACACTCTAAGGTAGTGACAGAATGCGACACCAACCTTCACTTCTGCCTTCCAGATCGCATATAAATTTCTTTGGGTCAATGCTAACTTGAAATAAATATAAGAAAGGGAATTCTAAGAAATGTGCTTCCAACTGAGCATTGTTAACAAAAACACCGAAGCAATCCCACCGTCTGACTAACATGGCACATAAAGGTATAGAGAAAAACATATCAGCAATCCATAAAACAAATGTAAAAAAAATAAGAAAGTACTGTCACCAGTTGTGTTGATTACATAATGATATAGTTTTGTGTAATAACTTCAAGGTCTAGAATAACATTTTCAATGTTTAGGCAAATAAGGAAACTTTGATAACCATTCAGCATAAAGAACATTAAAAATCAAAAAAGTACTCAATTTCAGTGACTTTGGGATCATAGAGCGACCAGTGCACTCAGGACATTCATGATGCTTGCAGAGTAGGTCTTGGATTGTGACTGTTTGGAAAGAAAATGTCCTTTTGTGGAGGTTTTTCTCTTGATCATTCCCTCCTTTCGCTGAGTGATTCCTTTATCCCAGTTTCAGACTTTACTTGAATGCTTCCGCAACAGGCATTCATCCCACCAAATCTCTCAACTCATAGCTTACAATTATTTTTATAGATGGTGATATTTATGATCAATATTATTTTATTACCATGGAAAGCAGTCTTTGGTTAGCTAGAGTTTCTCATTGTAGTTTCAAACAAAGAGCTATAAAATTGCAAGGAATTTTTATCCTGAATGTAACTCATCATATTTAGTATTAAAATGACACCTGTATTTGCAATGCTGTAAGTGCATTCTATAATCCATAAAGAAATATATCTAAGTATGAGCATGCGTCTAAATACACTGCAGCTCAAAGAGTTGTGTTCTCATTTATATTATTTAGGGTTGTCCAGAGAAATGGAGCCAATAGTTTCTGGGTAGTGGAGAAGAGATATGGATAGGCTGGAAATCCAAGAAAGCCACTGGTGTACAGGTGGTACAGTTCCAGTTTGAAAACCTGGAGGACCTATGCCCACTGTTTCAGCTAAAGTCCTAAAGAGGGTAGACGGAGAATTCTCTCCCAGGGAGAAAGGGTTGATCTTGCGCCACTCAGGTCTTCAACTGATTGCAGGTCAATGCTAACCTCCATTAGAGAGATCAAAACACCGCTTTAAGTCTACAGATTTTAATGTTAGTAACTTCCAAAACATCTTCACAGAAATATCTGGAAAATGTTAAAGCAACTAAGTTGGTTGTATCTGCCACATACAATTAAGCATCACGTCATTAAGGTCAAGGAAGAATTTAAAATAATCTATACTAAACTTTCTATGTTTATTCAGTCTTAGTTATTCTGCACTTGTCTCCAATCCATCTAATGAACTAAAAAAGAAAAGAATCATCTTAAACTCTATGAAATAATCTGAACTTAATGTGGAAGAAAGAATAGGCAATCACTTTATTTAATCTTCTGAGGTAAGGTGCATCTTTCCCCTTTGAGAAAGTGGCTTTTACATCTGGTGTATACCCTGGAAGCTTAGCCTCACTCCTTACCATCTCCAGATTAATTCTAGAACTTTCCATGACTAGTTATACTACATGTCATGCTTCAACTACTAAGCCATTCTAGTCTACCCAGAACTTTCTGCTTCTATTAGGACAAGATGCTGAATGAAAGAGGAGTTGGCTGTACTGTTTTGCCAAAAATATAGATAGATAAATAAATAAATAAATAAATAAATAGGCAGTCAAAAGGAAAAGGTTCAGGAGGTTATTAAAAATGACACATTGTAGGATGGTGATAAACAAGATTTAGATTCTAGTGACCTATTTAAGGTCAGGAAAAGATTTCAGTCATGTAAATGTCAGGAAGTACTGGTATTTTTTCATGGTCTACTTAGAACAGTCAGCTTATGCTTTGAAAGACTAAAACCATAACAAAATCGACTAGGTTTTGATCGTTATGTGTGTTACATAGCACTTCCATTTTTATTTAAATTGCTTGATTTTGGGTAAGTATTTATAAGAATAGAAAGTCTTATTTGTCCAATTCAGATCATTTATACTTTTTAAATTAAGCAATAACTTTTTGTATAATATTGCTGATTAATCTTTGAAATATGAAAATCACAGTGAAGAAGATGACTTTTAATAATCATTTATGCAAATTCAAGCCCATGCCATGATAATCAAGATAGTAGATACATGGAAATTAAGTACCATTCAGAAGAGGTACGCAAAGTACATTTTCATATCTGAACAATGTAACAAAACTTATTTTATTTATTGATTTTGTTTTCAGCTCTTAACTATTAAGATCTTAACTCATGTGTGCCAATTTGATAATTTAACATTTGTAATTTGTTAATTCTATAGATGTAAAGAACTAAATTTTGAAAGGATATTCAATTTGACATCAATTTAAGCTCTATGAACTTTCACAGTTTGAGACAGTTTCTGAAAAATGGTCATGCATTAAGTCTTTGAAGTCCTTACTAAGTTCTCTTAATGCTTTCAAATAACAAAAGAAAGAAATTAGAAGTGAGTCAATCTTCTGTGGGTGAAATTTTTCATTGGTACTTGAGTCCAATAGCTGAAGAATGTCGAAGTAAATTACCAAGGCACTATGTACATCGGGGGCAACTTAGGACAGATAAATACATTAAATCTCTCTCTACCCTAAAAACTGGTGTTGTATAGGGACAACCAGCCTGACACAAAATTCCTTGGTAGTTTTCAAGGGGAAGAATCTTTACAAAGAAAACTGAGTGGAAGATAGAGGTGCATGCCACCCACTGTGCCTTGGCAATTGTGCCACAGACCATCAGACTGACACCTTGCTTTGCTTACCCATCAGCACATGTCTGTGGAAGCTGGAAGTGGAATTCCTGGCCTGAGCTCGTCAAATGAAGTAATATTTCTGGCTTCTGCAAAGCCAAAGAAGTGATAGCATTGCTATAGGTGCCTCATGTGATTTATCATCAGCAAGCTGACTATAGATTGGAGGCATAGACGTGGCAGAATGTTAATCTGCGATCTGCCAGTTTAGAGCTAGGAGCTAAGTTGCGGAGAACAACATTCATAAGCTTGAGATAGAAAGCAACATCAATTATTTCTCCCCCTCAGGTTTATCCCAGCCAGTAAGAGTATCATTTACGTATTTGACTGAGAATAGGGTGAATTAAGCAAAATATCTTAGGTACTTATGAAAGGTGTCAAGGAAGAGGAAAAGCATCTGCCTGAAGATTCTCAGTGAACTTTTAGCCATAGTCAGGTGTTTGGTTCATTTTGAGATGTTCCTTTTCTGCCAGCTCAGAAAGCAGACTAGAATTAAAATTAGTCCCATTGTTTGTAACTGGTTCATGAGAAATGGGAGGACTACCTGCTATGCCTTTAGTAAATATCCAGGAAACACGATGAGTCTGTCACTTGCTTCTTCCAGAGTGTGGTTATAATTAGGCAGTCTGTAGGGCTCAAGCGGGCAGGTGAAAGGAGAATTTGGGAAGGAAGAATAAAAAATGAGAGTGGGGCTCAAACACCTGGGCTAAACTTCTTAGGTCTTAAGGCAAATGCAAAAGGGCAAATAAGGCAAGAGCAGCAAGTGAATGTCTCCTGGAATCATGTGCAAAGAGTTTCAGTGTGTTCTGTCCTTTTGTGTAGAACAGTGAAGGCAGAATGGTGATAGAACAAAAGTAGATGCAACAACTAAGAACGTGAATAGCTCTAAGGGGCCTTTACTGAAGTAAATATGGGATGATAAACATCTTGTCTTCCAGTCTGCATTAATCTAAGGAGTTTTTACTGCCTTGTATATAGAAAGTCTCTGGAACAATGTAGAGAAAATGATGAAAAAAGATTCTTTAAATGCTATTGTTATGAACAATGCTATCTTACATTTAAATAATGCTTAATGGCTTTCAAGGTACTTTTATATAAATTAGCTTGTGTCATTTTCACAAGCTCTGTCATCTTGATAGGATAGATATCATTTTATCAACATCACAGGGAAGGAGAGTGCAGTGATATTTAGAAATAACTGTCTTATCTGTCATCACTTCAATCTGTAAACAGGGTAAATGGCAATCGGACTCTGGATTAGGAATCCAGATTTCTTACTGGTAATCATATTAATAATAATGTATATTATGTAATTTATGAAAATTACCTCGGTTCACAAATGTCATTCCTTCCACAGTTCTGGGGAAGGTGGCCATAGTCATGTTTGTCACAGATCCAGAGTTCGTGAATAGAAGCACAATTTTGCCAAACACTTCTGTTGACAAACTAAATCATTCACGAATAGAAGTGTTGGTGAACTGAGGTATTACTGTGTATTTAGATGTTTATCTAGAGGGTAGCTATGTTTTCATACTATTTTATCAGGGCCAGAATCTTGGATTCTGCTTTAATCAATGTTGTTTCTAGTTTTCTTATGAAGATGTTGGAAAGGTAAATAAAAGGCTAAATGAGTAACTAGTAAACAAAGATCACAGTCGCACAGTAGCAGTTAAAGTTCATTGTGATACCTTGATTGGCTTAGAAGTCACCCAGGTGTTAGTAAAGTACACTTTGGCTCCTTCTTCTCTGGCATTGAACCTCTGCTTCCCACAAGCCATGAACTGAGTAGCTTTGTTCGGCCGCACCCCTCTGCCTCCATGTTTCTAGCTTGGAGACTGGCTACCATGGACTGCATTACCTGAAATCATAAACCAAAACAAATCTCTCCTCCCATAAGTTGTGGGAACTGGATATTGTTTCCCAGAGACTGGAAAGTTGACTAATACAGCCAAGGATGTGAGAGGTTGGGGGAATTACCTTTCATCTTTGTCCTCTGAGATATTTGGAACATCATCCTGGCATGGGATGGCATTCTGGTTCTTGACTTTGTGGAAAACTGCAACTCAAGAACTGGGTAAGTTTTGCTTCAGAAATTGGAATATGGGAATATCTATAGGACCTCTGATTGCACTTCTAAACCAGGCTTTGTGATGTTTTCGAATGAAGGTCAAGTGCAGAGCAAGCTGCTATTTGAACTGGGCAGGCCAGAACCCAAATCCTAGCTGGGCTGTTTACCATGTGTCATTCCATCTTACTAATGCTCAAGTTCATTTGTCCACATGAGGACAGTGGTGGCATCTGCTCTATGGCGTGTGTAGAAGACGAAATGATCCAAGTAAGTAAAGACAGTTTGCTAGCATCAGTTGCTAGTATTTTGAATATCACCCATATGGAGAAGATATTCCACTGGAACATTCTTCTTTGAAGACTTCTGAAGTCATTTCTATAGTTGCATCACATTGAGTCAAGGACAGAAACTTTAGAAAAGTTTGTATTTTCTGGGTGGACGGCATGACAGCCCCTAGTGAGGAGAGGGAGGTAGCAGCAGCAGCTGCTCTTGCAGCTGCGGAAAGTTGCTGACACAGTACTCAGTTGGGAAAGCACTGAATGGAGTGCAGTAATTTGGTGGAGAAAGGCAAAGAGAAAGCCGAGCAACACGCCGTGAAGAATGACTCAGAGCGTTTTCCCTGCCCAGAACTTTGTTCTGCTGGAGTCCTCTTCAGCACTTTTGTCATTGTAAATTGGAGGCTTGGATCAGCAAGAGACAGAAAAGAGTCTCTGATGAACTCACAGATGGAGGTGCTTTGTTAAAAAAAAGGAAGATAGAAATAGAGAGAGAGAAGTGTTCTTGCATACAGAAGAGACACCGAAGGAGCAGACGGAGATCTGCAGGAAGAGGCTGGTCAATGACTACAGAGGCTGCAGCAGCAGTCAGCAGCCCCGGGAGGATCTTGGGAGCAGTATTGTTTTGTCTTATTGCTTCTTGGGAAGAAACTAGGCTTGCATCCAAGATGGTACAAAACAGAGTTGACTTCATTCAGCATCAAAGTTAATTTCTGAGAAATAACAAAGGATCTACAACCGTCTTTTAACAACGCTTGCTGCAGACCTAGTATTATTAACAAGTCATGGGGGTAAAAAGAAGATAGTAAGAGAACTTCATACCAAAAGTATTTGTATTTTTCTTTAACTGTTTTATTGAGATGTGATTCACATAGAGAAAAAAGCGACAATTTGAAATGTAGAACTGCATGTGTTTATCACATGTAACTGTCATGGAAACATTATTACAATCACAGAACAGAATATTTCCATTCTGACAAAAATGTTTCCTTACAATCCTTTCTCTCAATCCTTTCTTCCTATACTAGGTCCCTGCATGATAGCGGGGAACTATAATACCACAATTTGTCACTTTGTAGAATTTTGTATGTATGGTATCATACAGCATAAAGTCTTTGAGATTTCTCATTTCTGTTTTCAGATAAATTAATTTCTTTCTATTACTAGATAATATTCTTTTCTATGGATATAGCATTATGTATTTAATACTTCCCCAGTTGATGAACATACGTGCTGTTCCAAATTTCGCCCATTGTGATTAAATCTTCTATGAAACCTCATCTGTAATACATGTCATCAGACATGTATTTTCATTTCTGTGGAGTCAGTATCTAGAAATGGGATTATGAGGTCACAGGGAAATGTATATTTATAAAAAATTTGCAAATGGTTTCCAAAACTGATATAGTACTTTGCCTTGTCACCAGCAGTGTGTAAGAGGATGAGATACTGAACAATGTGTTCAATTTCTTGTCAACATTTGGAATTATTAGTCCTTTTAATGTGAATTATTATAGTGGGTACGTAGGGGTATTTCATGGCTCTTTACCTCATGTAGAATTACAGTATTTTCATTCTTATATCATTGCTGGTTTAAAAAAGTATCTATTCAAAGCTTTTGCCCATGTTTTATTTGACGTTTTCTTGTTGTGATTTAATTGTAAGATACATATTTTAGATATGTCTTTAAGCAGATATAAGTTTTGCAGATATTTTTCCAGAGTGTTATGCCTTCTTATTTTCTTAGACGTTTTTTCAAAGCAAAATTGACTAAACTTAATGAAGACCAATTTGTCGGTTTTTATTTTATGGTTCATGCTTTTTCTGTCCAATCTAGGAAATCTTTGCCTCTCTTAGGTCACGGTGATTCACTCATATTTTCTTCTCCAAATTTTAGTTTTTAGCTTTCACTTGTATGCTTTGATCCATTTCAAATTACATTCTTCACATTTTGTTAGATTGGAACCACAGTTTAAATAGTTATTTAATTGTTTTGCCTACAGATAGTTGATTGCTCGAGTATGATTTATTATTTTCACAATGAAACATTTGGCAAATTTATTAAAAAACAAATTGACTATATATGTGTATGTATTTCTGGAGTGTGTTTTCTACTCACCTTTATTTGTACCAATATCACACTACCTGGATTACTGCACCCTATATTAACTTTCAAATCTGCCCTTTATGTGTTTTCTAACTTTTTTTCAAAATTGTTTTGACCAACTAGATCAAAAGTATTTCTACATAAATTTTAAAATCAGTTGATTTCTTCAAATGACACACTAAAGTTTTATTTGAAATTGTTTTGAGTCTACAGTTAAATGTAGGCATATGACATTAACATTGAATCCATTTATGTCTTCTTAAATGTTTTTCAGCAAGTCTTTGTAGTTCAAAGTACATACATCTTGTAGATATTTCATTAAATTTACCTCTAAATATTTCATATTTGGATGTTATTGCAAGTGGTTCTGTTTTAAAAATTAATTGAAAGTTGTTATGAATGCATAGACATTTAATTAATTTTAGCTGACTGCGTCTCTGGAATTTTAGTGAATTCGTTTATTAGTTTCTAAAGGTTTCGGAGATACCTGGGAAGTGTTATTTATGCTATCTGGGCCCAGATGGTTTTTATTTCTTTATTTGCCATCTCCACCTTGTCTATTTATATTTCATGTTGTTTTGTTTTAGCTAGGACTTAAGAGTATCATGTGAAATAGAAATTTTCTTTGCTATGGATCATAGGAGAAAATCACTTATTCCTTTAGTATTAAGAATGTTATTTGCTGTGTTTTATTGATGTTTATCACTAGATTGCTATTCTAGCATGTCAGTAGCATTTTTTATAAATAAGGTACCTCTTTTGAAAAGATAATACAATGTTTCCTTTTTGCATGTTAATATGCGGAATACATTGATTGAACTTTTAATATTAAAACAACTTGGAACATATGCCGTAAACTACCTTTCGTCATGTGTTCTCTTTTATAAAAATTGCTGATTTTGATTTCTTAGTTTTACTGAGGATTTTTTTTTATTTCTGATCATGAGGAATGTTAGACTATAGTTTGTTTTTTTATAACTGGTTCTCTGCTTTTGATATCCAGATGATGACAGCTTCTTCCACGTGTTAGAAAGTAATATATTTCTAGAAATATTTGCAGAGAAATGATATCATGTCAACCTTTGAAATGTTACAGTGAAGCCATCTAGATCTGGATTTTTACTTGTGGTAGGGTTTTGAAGTATAAATTCAATTTGTTTAAGTATTATCATATTAGGTCACTTCCTCTTGAATGTCTTTGGTACTTTGTGTTTTCATTCATTTAATCTAAATTGTGATTATTATAGATGCGATCTATTACAAAGGATTTGCATTATCTTTGCCATCTCTGTAGGAGCTGTAATGATGTCACATCTTATTATTCGTGTTCATAATTTGAGTCTCGAAATTTTCAGCCAATCTACCTAGCTAGAAGTATATCAGTTTTAATGATCTTTGAGAAGAGTCAGCTTTTGCTTTTATTGATTTTCTTTATTTTGTTGTTGTAATTGTAAAATAGCTGAACTGTTGTCAATTTAAACTCCTGCTCCATTTTTGAGTTAACCTTGGACATTAGAAGGCCCTGGACATCTGTGGATTGGTAAGGAGTTCTCTAGTCCTTATCTACCCTGAGAATACATCTCCCTACACTGTGTTCTGCAGACCCTAATTCCTTACACCACCTGGTTTGCAATAAGCTCATAAATTAGTAACTAGTGACTGCCTGAGATTGCTTTTGGCCAGACATGACTAAGATAACATTATGTAGAGTTAAAAAAAATTAAAATAAACCGAAACTTATTTGTAACTAACACAAACTCCTGACTTTTTGTAACTATCAAAAGGATTCTTTCATGAGATGTAACCATGTCCCCTTCCTGTAAAAGACACTCTTTTCTTACAGACTAATGTCCAGAGATACTTATGCACTAGTGAACTCTCAGCCACCAGCTAACAAGTATCCATTTATTAAGTGTGTAGTGTCTCTTCTCACACCCAAGTGAAGCGAGTGCCTGGCTTAGGGTCACTCGGACTCCCACTTCAATTGTTGTTTGTTTTCTATTTCATCAGTTTTTGCTGTCACCATTGTGATTTCTTTTTTTATGCTTACTTTGTATTTACATTGCTCAACTTTTTCTAGTTTTTAAGGTGGAAGGATGGAATATTCATTAGAGATATTTCTTTTTTAACTATAAGCCTTCAATGCTAGAGATTCTTCTCTAAGCACTGAATTTAGCTGTTTCCTCACTTTTCAGTATTTCTATTCTGGTCAGACCACCCATTTTATATGATTTCCTCCCTTTTAAATATACAGCCTTATTTTACATATAGAATATGGATTATATTGGTAAATTTCACCTGTGCTGTTTTAAAGTAGATGTTTACTGTTGTGATTGCTGTATGTTTTGAATGTCAGCTTGGTTTACTGATGTTGTTGTTTGAACATTTATACAGTTATTTTTTTTTTAATTTATCTTCTGTATTAACTAAAGACAGAGAAGTGTGGAAATCTCCAAACATAATTATAAATTTGTTTCCTTAACCTTTCAGTTTTATCATTTCTACGTGCTTCTGTCTTGGGTATTTTGAGGCTTTATTATTTGATACATAGCATTTAGGATTGTAATGACTTCTTCAAGAAATTGTCTTTTACCGATATAAAATATCTTTATTTATATCTAAGTCATATGTATTGTTTTTATCTACATTGTGTGACATTAACCTATCCATATCAGTTTATTATAGTTTAATTTATGTTTATGGAGCTATAATTTACACAGAGTAGAACTTAAGCTTTAATTGTACACTTTTAGGAGTTTTGACAAATGTATACATTTGTGCAAACACCAGCCTTATCAAAAATTTTGAAAAATCCCCTCAGGTTCCTTTGAAGTCAGTTGTCTTCCTCCATCTCTATCCTCTATAAATAACTCATTTGTTTTCAATTCCTACAGATTTTCATTTTCTAGAATTCAATATAAATGGACTCAAAGGAATGTAGCCCTTTTGCTTCGGTTGTATTAGTATTTTGCTCACTTTTACTGCTGAGTAATAGCCTATGACATTGATGCATTCCTTTTTATTTATCCATCCACCAGTTGATGGACATTTGGGATTTTTCCAGTTTAGCTATATGAAGTGAGCTGTGAAAGCATTCACACATAGGATGTTCTGTGCACATGTTGTTTTCATAAGATTCTAAGCTACATGGGTTACAAAACAAACAAACAAAAAACAAAAAAACAGAAGCCTTGATATGACTCATGGGTTAAGTGTGGCCAGAAAGCTTGGGTATGAGTCAGCTGAGGAGACTTTTAATGAGTCTGACTGTTGTGGTTTATATGTAGGTGTCCCAGGAGCCTCATGTGCTCAGAGGAAAACTTTGGAAGGTGCTTGAACTGTAGGGTACTCTGGCTGATTTGCTGCTAGGAGGTGCATCTGGTCAGGATCTGGGGGTCACTGGGGGCATGATGTGGGAGGGTTTATTTCCCTCTCTGGCACTTCTCCTCTCTCTCTGCTTCCTGGCTACCATGATGTGAGCACCTTTCTTCTGCCCAGGCCCTTCCACAAGATCATTTCTGTGCTTAAACCTGCTGAACACAAGCCTCCTAAATGTGAGCCCAAATAAAACACCTCTTTTAAGTTGCAGGTGACTGGCATTTGTGTCTTCAGTGACAAGAAGGTGACTAAGGCACTGATCCTAGAGCAAATTCTACCTTCTCTGAAAACAATCTAATGGCAGCTGATTTAATTTAAAAAAAAAAAAGTATAAAAAATCATGTTAGGCCACAAACTGAGCTTTGGAAGAGGTAGATAAAGAAGTGCCAGACATACTTCAAGGAGTACTGATGCCTAAAGAATGGGGTTAGTACAAAAATACTGAGGATACAGTTGTTGCCTCATGAAGCTTTAAGAAATTCCTGCCATAATCACACTAATACCATTTTTATCCAAGGATTAAATCTTGAAAATTTTGCCAATGCAAAGCCACACAGCTCTGTGTACTCTCTAGCAAAATGGATTCTTCCCAGGACATACTTTCTCAAGCTGTTTGTCTCTGTGTTAAAGAGAGGTGAGGACATTGAGTGGTGCCCAGATTACCCACCTTCGCTTGAACTGCAAAAGAGGCCAGTGAGACAGATTTTTCCTAGCTCCTCTTTGGAGAGGGAGAAATTGTAATATTAAGAGTTACCAACATATATTAATATTTTATAAAATGTTCCAATCAGCTAGGAAATACCACACATATCTACCGTGCTCTCTGATACTTCTTTTTTAAATAAGACAGAGGTTGAAAGTAGCCCTCCATACTCGTGGCAAAAGGAAGAGTATTTGGATTTAATACACAAAAGATTAGATTTTAATTGTTATAAGTTGGATGTAAATAAACCACGATCCCTTTGAATATAGGAAGTGTTGGCTTTTTTGTTTTCATGTATTGTTGCTGTTTTTAACATTATCTACTTAACTAAATTAATTATACACTAGGTGCATAGTAAATATTCAGTTAATGGTTTTCAAACTTGAATAAACTATATGGGCACACTGAAAGGAGACTAGATCAAACTTCAACTTTTCATTGAGAAAAAATAGTGCATGAAATAGTCTATGAGAAAGGTTTTTAACTTATAATATGAGTTTTATGTCTTTTATTTAAATAAAAAGTTTGTGAGTCAAGTGATATTGAAAATGTGTTTCAATTTAAAACTGTTATTTACCCATATTTTTTCCCAATACACAGTTATTGCTTGCAAAAGTCAGTTTATTACTTCCGCTACTGGGTCATGTTACATTTGCTATCAGCATATGAATATAGGAGCGCTAACAGCCATCAGATGCTTGAGAGAACCTGAATGACTTAGTTATTAATCAAGCCTGCCAAAAGGTAAGGTAGAATTAAAAAATAAAAAGGAACTTGCAGAATGTTAGGAATATAGATAAAAATAACTACAGTAATACATATTTGTGCTTTTTATATCGTTGGTTCTTTTTAAAAAAGCAGTATTTGGAACTTTTGCTGAGTTAGGGCCATCCGTGGTGGGAGACATGGCTCGTTGACAGCCTCTAGCTCCTAAACCTTCAGATCCGCTGCAGACTGTGGTCGCTTCCCCTAATGTGCTCCCGGCGAGGGGATAAACATGGTGCCCGTGAGGAACCAGGATATCCCTGCCCCAGAGGGAGTTCTCTAACAATCAACTTCAGCTTGAGGATTTTGTCAGCACAGCATTGTGGTCTAAGGACCCTCCTTCCAAGCAGTTCTTTCCTCTTTCTTCTGCACAGGAGTCCTGTCAAACCCATATCCTCATCTGAACTCTCCCAACCTAATTCTACACCGCTTCGCTTTAATCCTTTAAAGACGTTCTGTTCGCTCCACTGAATCTCTTGCTTGCCTAGTCCGATCTTGGTGCCCTCCCCATTTTCGCATTTCAGAACACCTGAAATGGCACAGTTCCATTAATAACCACCCAATGTTCTGAACCCTAAAATTCTACCATAAAAACACTACCAACAGAATATTTGTTGGAGTAAGAGTTTGGATTCACTTAGCCACACCTTGAAGAGGTCTAGTATTTAGGCCTGTACATTCTACTCGCTGATAGATGTGATACAGCATGACACTCATCTTGGAGGAAAAAAATCAAAATGTCATTCCTCACAGAATTCTTCACAAAGTATTAAGGGTAAGCATTTTAAACTAATTTTGAGTTACGTCTGACATACAAAAATCTCTGTATTTAAGCTACACATCTTGATGAGTTTAGGTTAAGTTTACACCAGGAAACCATGATGACTTCCTTTACCACATCCATCATCTCTAGTTTCTTCCCTCCCTTTTTACTTATTATATTTAGTGTGTGTGTTATACAAACACTTAGCATAAAATGCATGCTCCTAGCAAAATTTAAGTGCACAATGAAACATCAGCTATAGGAAACGTGATGTGCGGCGTATCTCTAGGACTTCTTACATAACTGGAACTCTGAGCTTTTCAAGCAGCATCTCTCCATTTTTTCCTAGCCATTGGCGGCCACCATTCTACTCACTGATAGTATGAATTTGACCCTTTTAGGTTCTGCATGTAAGTGACATCATGTAGTATTTGTCTTTCTATGCTTGTCTTACTTTATTCAGGAAAATACCCTCCAGGTCATTTGTGCTGCAGGTGACAAGAATTTTTTTTTTTTTTTTTTTTTT
>PVJO010015233.1:0-45571 GCA_004026905.1 Hystrix cristata | reverse complement strand
AAGAAATCTGCTTTAAAAACATGATTGAGAAAATTAAACCATATTCAAATGAAATTGACATTATCATGACATAATTATGACTGATATGTGCTCAATTATATCAAGACCATATGCCAGAAAATCTGTGAGATTATTTGTGGTATGTATTGAAGTTAAATGTTAACTAATGGGGAAAATATGTTTTAAATTCTTTCAGATGTTTTCAGATGAAATATATTTTGTGGAAAATATGCAGAATATGCAAATGATGGAATATGTGGATTTCTCTAAAATTTTTCATTATATTTGAAATGAAAACAAACAGCTTAATATTTTTGTTTGCTAATTAGATACTTTGATTCTTATAGTGTGATGTTTAAACAAGATTGCACTTAGGATTTTAGGTCATTTTATTAATAAGTAGTAATTGAAAACACTGTTCATAGTAATTAAATCTATTTCTTTTGAAAAACCACATTAAATTCAGTTTTTTTATTCCAGTCTCTTTCATCAGGAATGTGATTAAATCCAGCTCATTTTGTCAGTTTCAACTCTATTGTGGGTCGGGGAGTCAGAAATTATCAGGTCCTGTTTAAAATGATGCAGGAAAATGAAAGCCACTGAAATAGTATTCAATGGTTAGGATACCGGATTTGCAATATCTCGCTTGGTCAGCCCTGTCCTGCACTCACATCTTGTCTCATGTTTATTTGCTTCTTTTCTTTCCTCATTCTTGTTTGTCAGGGCTATATTCACTCTCTTTTACCATTTTTATTATACCCGTTCCTCCAATTCTTTTAGTTTACAGAATAATAGGTTAACCTTTCCTTTTTGGATGGATTATTTGGAAACGACTATATATGTGTATACACATATATATTTATATATGTTTTATATAAATGTTATATATATGTTTTATATATATGTCATGTATATATATATTTCTTGCTTCAGAACAGGATAAAGTTTAAGCAAAATGTTGAGGTCAAATTTTTTCCTAAGTGAGAATCAGTATTAGGCCTGTTCGATATTTGTTAAGAGCTTAAATCATCAAAAGGGAATAATTCTTCTATTTATTTACTTCAATCAATGTATATTAATTTATGTGAAATTTTGAAATCAATGTACAATTAAATATGATTCTGCTTTGACTTAGGTGTGCTATGTATTCTGTGGGATTTTGGTGACTGGCCACATTCTTTTAGAATGATAGATCCCTTACAGCTAGTTCCGCTGGGATCTAACTATGGGTACCACCACCAGAAAGTACTTTGGCCTCACAACCAAGTATACTCAGTTGTAGGGTATGGTGGTTCATTTGAATCCACTACTGGAAGAATAGTTCCAGTCATGCATAGATGTTGTTTATGGTCAGGACCAATATGAACAAGTATAAGTATTGAAGTTTTCCCTTTTTTGACCTGTCGCTGATCTGTTGCTGGAAAATGATGTAAGTTCAAATGTTTGTAGTATTTACACCAATGTTAAAATTTCGGAAGCGCAGGTAACTAAGGCAGATACCCTGGGAATGGAGGTTCCCTACTTAATGTTATTGAGAGCTATCATTTGCAGAGAATATACGGGATATTTTTGCCAGATGTAGTCAGGAGAATTTGGAATAAGCATTATTACTGTTTCTGGTAAGGACATTAGGCCACCGTCAAAAGACAGGAAGCAGACTTTAAAGATAGTAACGAAGCTTTGAAGAGACTTTTTTTAGCTGCCAGAAATAGTCTCTTTGTATTCGTGTTCCACGGGCTCCAAATTTCTGGTTGATTTCAATAATCTAGAGGCTCAATTTTGTCAACCCTTAGTCCAAGGTGCGAGACGTCCCTTCATTTAAGTACACTGCTTTTATTTATTCAATGCACTTTGTTATGTATTTAAATAATAATAATGAATTTGAATCCATTACACTCACTCCCCAGGTGATATGAGGTACTGAAGGTTCTCTAGACTTTGTGTTATGGTCTGAATAATGGTGCTACAGTCCAAAATTGTCTTGCTGAATCTCAATCCTAATGTCCTGCTCCTGAGAGGCGGGGCCTCTGGGAAGTTAAGAGCACATGAACGGAGAAGCCTTGTGAACAGCATCAGTGACCTTTTAGAAGAGGCTCTCAAGAAGCCCCCGATTCCTTCCTCCACCTAAGAATACAAGAGTGCTGCCACCCTCACACCAGACTTCAAATGTCCTAGTACCTTCATCTTGGACTTCCCCGCTGATTTCTAGAGATGTGAGCAACATATTTCTACTGTTTATTATGCTGCTTATGTTGTTCGGTTTTAGCAACAAGAAATCTTCAAATCTTCATTTAGAAAGAATGAGAATGCTGCCTATTTAAAAACTTAATGCAGTGTTAGTTTAATATTTATTTAACTATTTAAAAATATGATTCAGTTAATTTAACACTATAATGATTAAGATATTTTTGGTTTAAGTATCACTATTAAAAAAAAAAACTGCCAATTCAAATACTAAGATGAACCCTAATGCTGCAACTATATCGAAAACATAAAATATAGTACTACGTAATTAAATAGCATAATTTGTTTTATGAGTCACTTGTGAACATTTAGGTTTTGATAAAACTATTACAATATGGTATTGTTAATTTTTTTTTTTACTAAATTGTATTTATGAAATAGGAATTCATGCTAATGTATAGCACAGTAGGGTAACTACAGTCTACAATTTATATTTCAAAATATCTATAAGAGATCAATATTTAACATAGAAATGATAAATATTTGATGTACTAGAAATGATAATTAACTTGATTTCATCAGTACATATTTTATAAATGTAGCAAATCTCAAATATTTCCAAGTATGGAGTCAAACAAAATTAAAAATTATTTGTTTTTAAATGTTTTATTTAACATGAATGTAATAGGCATGGTAATACCATTTTTAAAAGTTTTAGTATTTATTTTGACAAGAGTGACCAATGAGATCAAAATTGCTTCTCAGCTAATTTCTGTATAAAATATTATGAGACAGTTATTGAGATTTACACATTTTCATAAAAAAAGTAATGAGTTTGCCTTAATCAAAAGGGAACAAGGGAGGGGGAAAGGAACAGAGGGAGAAGAGAAATAAGAAATGGAAGGAAAAAATGGAAACAAAGCTTTTGTAAATAGGAAGGGAGGAGGGAGTGAGGGGAGGGGAATGGGAGAAAAAGAAGCAACAAGATATATCATGTACAGCTACAAATTCCCAATGATGAATGTTATCAATATGTACATCTAAAATGTACCATTAATATAAAATAAAATTTAGAAAAAAGTGCTCATATGTTGTTAACATGTATTCAAACGTGCATATTAGTATGCAATTTTTTAGTTTGAAATTTTTCTTTATTGGAAGAAATCAGTAAAAAAATCTACATATTTGTTAATATGTGATGTGATTGAAATACATGGTATTTATATTTTAAAAAGTTATTACGGTAAAAGAGACATTGCCATAAATTGGACTCAAAATATTTCCCCTAACTTCTGACACATTTATCCCACCATCCTTTCTGATGCAGGAGCAGTTCTGGACATCCTCTTGACTGAGTGCTTGATCAGAAATACAGTGAATGTTGCTGCCAAGGGCATCCAAAGGAGAAGCAGGCTCATAAAAACATGGCCGTGTGTCCTCCTCTGCTGACTGTACCAAAATATGAATTCTGGGTCTTCTTCAAAGTCAAAACAACCACGGAATATAAACCTTGTGACTCTTTTGAGGATATTAAGGCAGCCAGGACAGCACAACTAAAGACACTCACTAAAAAGACTAAAAAGAACTTCCTGAATTGCTTCTGAAAATGGCAAGAATGATGGGTTAAATTCAGATGAAGAGGAAGTATTTTAGTGGCGGTTAATGGCAATGCATCTTTTACTACTATAATACTTTTAATGTAAATACTGTATTTTTATCAAACATTTATAGAGGATGCAAAACAATCATGTTTAAGAGAGTAAATCAAAGCATATAGAATAGTAATCATTAGGATAAATATATTTTAACTATTCACAAATTAGATTAAATTAAATAGTTTAGTGGTGTAGTACTCCATTGTGTAGAAAAACCACATCTTTTTTAGCCATTCATCAGTTGTTGGGCATTTAGGTTGTTTCCAAGACTTAGCTATTACAAATTGAGCTGCTATGAACATGGTTGTGCATATATCACTGTGATATGATGATTTTAATTTTTCATCGCTATAAAAAAGGATAAACTAGAGTCATTTGTATGTAAATGGATGTTCCTAGAGATCATACTATTAGGTGAAATAAATCAGACACTTATTAGTACACATCGAATTGTTTCTCTGATATGAGAAACCATAAGTGTAAATAAGGACAAAGGGAAAGAATAGATATTTTGTTTAAAAAAGAAAAAAGAGAGATAGTATTCAAAAGAGAGAACTAGACAGGGAAAAGGGGGATAAAGAAGAAGGTTAAAAGAAAAGTAAGATGAAAGGGGAAAAAATGGTAAAGTGTAGCTACACTTGTTGCAAATAGGGAGGGGTGGGTGAATGAAAGGGATGGGAGGGGAAGGGGGGAAGAGGGCGGAAAACCAAGATGTATCATGTACAGGTACAAAATAACCATGTTGATTATGATCATTATGTATACAATGTACCAATACATGTTCTTGGTAAAAAATAATTTAAAAAATTTAAAAAAAAATAAATTAAATAGTTTAATATTAGGGCAAAAAATAAATCTTGGATAATAAATCATGCTGTAAATATTTGGCTTAATTATAAATGAAAAGAAAATAGCTTCAAAACATTCCAATACATTTATGAATACCTTGTCAAATTAAGGTCTATTATATAATCTCTTATCTTTACAAATAAAATCTAATGACTAAAAGGCATCTCAGGGTACAATAACTAAGCCCTGACTCATCTCATTCAAGTTTAATTCTGTAGCAGTTATTATCCTTGTGATAAAAAGATTTTATTCCCTGAAAACCTACATTCGGTCATTCAGGCAGTCCTTTTAAATAAATTTCAAATTTGTCACCAAATAATGCACCAGGGGAGCATTAATTTACTATTTCACTATAAGCTGGTTTACTTTCTCAAATTTATTAAATGTTTTCTCAAATATCACACTCTTAATTGTGTCCTACGTGACCACCATATGTTACTTGTAACTGCAACTAATTTGAATCACAGTTTTGTTTCAGCAAATAGAGTAAGAGCCTCCCATACTTTTCCTGCTTCATCTCCTGTATTTTTATTGTCTATTCTCAAGATGGTAGCTGCTGAAATGTTGTGAATTATTTAATCATACTATGTTATTCCTATTTTCTCTCTTTGCTTTCATCATGGCTCTGCATTTTATTCTTTTGTTATGTCAGAAAATACCCCATAAAATTTGGTACCTTTAAAATTCTCCAACCTAAATTTTACTGTTCTATCTTTACTCACTCCACTCAGCCTTCTAGCTCTGCCTTGAGTGCCCCAGACATAGTTACATTTCAAACATTTCTGCTATTTCTTTATTCTGCATTCTCATGCTAATCAGCCTGGCTCACTTTCTCAAATAAATACTTACTCAGCTATCACTCTACTGTTGAAACCCACCTTACTTATTATTGTAAGAGCTCTCTGCAGGTTCCTACTTTTTAATTTTTATCTCATAGCACTTAATCTCTTAGTAACCTAGTACATGATTCACTTATCTATTTAGTTTTCTCTTTAATTTACTCTTTGACATATATATGTCCTACTAGTCCACTAGTCCAAGTGGCACAATATGAACTGGGACCCTACTCCCCCACCCCTGGTCTGCATTTGAGTAGCACTTGTTAAGAGGAGTAGATAATTGTACCTTCAAATTGTTCCTTTTTTAAATGGAATTTTTTATGGTTTTTGTCCTATGCCTTTCCAAGCATTGGCCTTTGGAGTGGAGAACAGGCTGAAAGAGATTACAGTAAATACACTCTAACACGGGCACTCATTATTTCCACATCTTCATATAATATTCTCTTATTTATGAGCAAGATCTGTGACTTGTTGCAACCAATGTAATGTTACATCCTAAGGGTTTTTTTGTTTGATTTGACTTATTTTATTGTTTTCTTTTTCCTAAATCACCAATCCTCACTTGAGTTGCATTGAGTGCTAAGCCTAGTTAGTGGATTCTAATTTAATTTTGGGGAAATAGGGGTTATTGTTCACTTTCAAATATACTTGATAATTTTCAGCATTTTGATTGCTTATTGCATACTTAGTTCAATGTTGTGTCAAACATATTGCATATTAGTATTTAATACTGTTCATTTTCAGTGTCTTGAAACATACAGATAATGATTTATCTGCTTGATGTCTCTTGCTCTTGAATATGATGTTGCGTTTCTTCATTTTTGAGCTTGCTCTCCTTGGAAAGCTCTGTGTAGGATTTATGAATGCCTTTATGGTAATTGGTTCTTACAGAGGGCACGTGTGATTACTTTTGGTGCACCCTTGAAGACAATATACTTCTCCTTAGTACATTACAATATTTCCCTGATTTAAAAATGTAATGACAAGCGCGAGACTTGTATCAGAACTAAAAACTTGGCTGTGCTTATATTCTGACATTAAGCATAGAAACACTGCTCTTAATTCTTTTGGTAGTTGGATACATTGTATATGTTTAATCCATAGTGCTAAAAGTAAACTAATGTAAAACTATTACTTAGTGCATAATATTGACAATAGTGTGCTTTTACACAGCAATTGGTTAATTTATTCATTATTACTAAATTATATATGGCATATCATCACCTAACATATATCAGGGCAGGAGAACATCAAGTGTCTATAACAATGAATGTACATATAATGAGGTGAAAAAAAAAAAAAAAGAGGTAGCCAAATTGTGTTTTGCATAACCTCTAGCCTCAGGGATTTATGATCTAAGAAATATATTATTTTAAAGAAAATATGAAGGTTATAAGAAAAATTGATGAAGTATACAATTTAAATAGCAAATATAAATGCCCACTTCATAGCTATTATATTTCAGCTGCTTTGCCTAAACTAAGGTGATATTTCTCAATTCAGAAGAGAAGTAACAAATTGACTGCACTAGTCTTCTAAAATGAAAATGCTAGTACAATGTTCAAATAGGAATGATACAAGAGAGAAGGAAATCTGATGTTGCCAAAATAGTGATTAGAATGAAAGAATTCCTTAAAGAATCCTTTACAAACACTGAAGTGCTAAATTATTCATCTTTTATGACTTTTCTATTCTAGTAAAGAACAAATAAAGGCCAAAGCAAGTTACCAACTCAATTGTTAAAAGCAAAGTATTTGTCTTTCATTTTGCTTGTCACTATGCAGAAAGTTTCTTGAATGACAAATTATTATTTTCACTTGTGATTTGAATATACTTGCAGAGAAATAAAAAATAAACTTGAATATTTGAAAAAAATTATAGAGACTATCATCTTCTATGACTAAGTGTTGTTATACTGTCTCAATTGCATGCATTACAAATTCACCTTTTTAGCATATTTGTCCCTTAATTGATAAGGAAAATTCCTTTTGAACATATAAGCAAGTTGTTTCAACGTTGAATACCAACTGTTTTTCCAAGTGTATAACTGATACAAAGACTGTGTAGCAATTGTTTTTAAGTATTCTATTCGGTGTCTGCATTGCAAATGCTGTGAGAGGTAAAAATAATTTGTCAGTATTTGTCATCACCAGTTAATATAGATAAGATCAATCGCAAATAACTTTTAATATGTGTGTATCTTCAAACTCCCCTTTTCTCTAAACAAATAAAATTTAATCACAAAACTCACACATTTATTTACAGAATAACAAAACCAGCAGTAAAATGGTGACAGTAATTTTTCTACAGAGAAAGCCTTGCCTAATCTCCTGGGGCCCTTCTTGTGTAGAAAATGAGAGTATGTGTGTACATTCTAATTATTTGAATCAGAAATATCATTCTGCTTTTACTAACGATGTAGTTCTGATTCATTTACATCATATACAGGCCAAACTATGTATCCGTTACAGCCTGTATCACACATTCCTCTCCCTCTGGTGATTATGCATAAAAATGATGTATCTTCTCTGTTTCAATTACCTTTTCCAAAATGATGTATTTATTTGTTTGTCCCATCTTCTAAATAATACTAATTTTAAAATTATCTTAGAACATGCTTGTATTCGTATTAATGTGCTTTAATGTGGAAACATGGACAATAAAAAAATGCCGATAAATTTCACTATTTTACAGTATAAGCACCTAATTAAATAAATAATGAAATAGTTAAAATACGATATTCTGACTTACACATATTGAGTTTCTCTCATTTTCATTTTCTAATTTTTTGGATAATTCAGTACTGACTACTTTTAAAGAGTAAGTATGCATTTTTATGATTATTACTATAACATTCCAAAAGGGCTGTTTACTAGGAAACATTACTGGTAGCCATCAATGACACATTTTACATAATTTTTTTTTACATAGGAAAAGGGCAAATTTAAGGTTATCTGATTACTTTCATTTTAGAAATGTTTATATTTAACTATGCAATTTATTTAAGTGACTTAAAAACAATTAAAATATGAATGTATGTTTAATATTTTAGTATTTCTCCATTAAAATAATATACTTTAGAGTTTGGAATCACATGGATTATTAGACTTTCAGAGTACTTTGAAGAGATTCAAAAGCATTTGCTAGACACATGAAAACTCACAGACAAAATATGTCCTGTTTGTAATTATAATTTGTATGGGATTTTGAGAATTTAGTGCTCGCTTCAGCAGCATATATACTAAAACTGGAGATTTTGAGAATTCGTGTTGATTCTTCTTTACATAGATAGTAAAATACACCAGTGAGGTCATCCCTGAACTGCTTTTTTTTTTTTTTTTTTTGAGGTTTTTGGTTCTTGATTCAACTATCTTGTCTATTACTCGTTTGTTTACGTGTTCCATTTCCTCAGGATTCAGTCTTCATAAGTAGTATACACCTAAAACTTTTTCTTTCCCCCTCAGCAATCCCATTTATTGGTATATAATTGTTAATTATAGTCCCTTAAGATCCTTTATATTTTTGTTAACCATTGTCATATTGCCTTTTTACTTTTGATTTCATTTACTTGAGTCATCTCTCTTCTTATTTTCTTAATTTAACTACATGTTTGTTAATGTTATTTCTTTAAATCAACTCCTGATTTTGTTGTTTTTTTTTAAAGTTTTCTATTCTTTATCTTATTTCTGCTATAAAGTTTTAATTTCATTCCTTCTGCCAATTAGAATTTGTTCTTTGTTTCTAGATTCCTGACTTGTGAATCTGAGACCATGTTTAGAATACTGTATTATCCTACTGGCTTCTCTATTAAGTTTACATTTGTTATATCCCAAATGTTTTGGTCTGTTGTGCTTTTCTTTACTCGTTTTGAATTCTGTTCCAATGTCTTTATTTTTTCATTTGCTCCATGATTACTCAAAAATATCTTTTTAAACTTATGCCTATTTCCTGAATTTCCTAACTACCTTCTAGTTTCATTCCATCCTGATTATTGTCACCGAAAAAAAAAAAAAAAGAAAAAAAACTTGGTATGACTTAAATTTGTTGGTGGTGGTGCTGTTAATATATTGTTTAAGGAACTGCCAATATTTATTTTCTGAAATATTTTCACATGTATTTGAGAAGAGTGTGTGTTTTTTACTGTTTATTGAAGTTCCCCGCTTGTCAGATCCATTGATTTTGTTTTCATTTAAGCCCTCGATTTCCTTATTGAGTTTTCTGTCAGTGTTTTTTATTTTACCGAAAGCGGGACCCTGATGTCTTCTCGTTATTACTGGCAATGCCATCTGTTTTCACTATTTAGTTCTGACAATTTTTTTTATATTTATATAATATTCTTAAATGTAATGCATAAATTCTAATAATTTTATGTGTTTCAAATGAATTGATACTTTTATCATTTTATAATTTTCTTTTTCTCTCAAGACAGTTTCAGCCTAAAACCTATTTTGTCAATATTCATATAGTGAGTCCTGATTTTACGAACATCTTTTGAGATGTTCTAATGCTCTTTATTTTTTTCATTTTCCCCACCGATATATGTGGGATATATATATATTTTTTTTCATTATTTTGTAGTACGTTTGCAAACATGATTACATTCTCCGTAGGAACTTAGTACATGTACATAGGATACCTTAATTCTTTTGTTCATCTCTTTCTTCTCTCTTCTCTCCCTTTCCCTCCATCTTTTGGCCTTTACGGGTTGAAAATTTTTAATTTAATATGATCACATTTGTTGATTTTTGAAGTTAGTTCTTGTGCAATTGGGGTTCTGTTCTGAAATTTCTTGCCTTCAAGAGTTTTACCTACTTTATCTTTCATCAGATTCTTTCTGTTTTAATATTTAGATTTTTGATCCATTTCAATTTTATTTTGGTGCATAGTGATTGATCCACAATTTTTTAAACAATCTGTCATTTTACTCACTAATTTGTGATATTATCTCTCATATATTTTTGCAAATACACAGACATTGTTCTTTTTAAAAATTCCCCATTGTGTAGGAAATGATTTTGGTGGCAATAGGCAGTGATATGTAATGGAAAATAAATATTAAAGCCATATACTTTGAGAAAATAAAGCAATTATATTTAACAGGCAGAATTATACCGTTTTTCAATTTTATCTTTGTTTTGTTTTTCTTAGCAGGGGTACAATCACATAGAAAAATTAAGACTAGCAGCATTTATTATGTCTAATCCTAGACTGAGAGTAGGAGAAGAAATAGACTGACAAAAGCTGATTCAAAATCACTCTTAAGAACCAGCCACAAGATAATTTTTTGTTCCTTTGTTTAAAAAACTATTTTGATTTTAATTATCTGAGTTAGTAACAAACAAACATACAAAATTGTCTTTCACATTTCCATACATTGTATTATGGACTGACTGAAAACTCTGGACTACAAACACAAATTTCTTTGTACTCTTAATTTCAATGACCGTCACTTATAAATAGAGGTGATCTGCAAAAAACATGCATTTGTGAATACAGATGCAAAAGTTGTACTTGCAAGTTAATGCACAACCAATCGTATATGTTGTCCATGTGTACAGTTAATTCTTTTCTAATTAAGGCATATCATTTTCCTTCAAGACAAATTCTTATCTGTAGCCTTGCACACAGCCATCTCATCTCTAGGCCTTGTCAGGGTACTCAATCACACATTAGTATTTATTTCATTTTGTGAATTATTTGTTTTTTTTTTCAAATTTATACCATTATTGAATTATTTTAGCACTTGATTTATTGTGGCTTATGTGCAATAAAGCTTTGTTAAGATTTAACATTTTTTAATGAGATGATCTCTCATTAAAGTATCTCCCTGTTTTTTGTAGTTTAAGTAAGCTCATCTTGAGTCTGTCATGCCTCTTTTTACTTTTCCTATGACCTTGCCACAAATTCTAGTTGCTTTACTTACCAATTTACCACTTTAACTTCTGTGGCCATTTCATCCTCCATTAACATAAATCTTTAATCTGACCAATATTTCTCAAGGGCCACATACATTAATTATATAAATGCAATATTTAGCCTATTTTATACGACAGAACACAAACATTGTTCTGGAAAGTACATATTTTAGTCAGTACCATCCTGTTTTGATCATTCATATTAATTATCTCATAATAGGTAGAGCAATGCCAGCGAAGTTTCTTTGACGATTTCTGAGTCCTACATACTTCGGCTTTTTGACCCATGTTGCACCTCTCACCTTTACACATATCTGTCATTTTTAACAGAAAGCAGCCATAGGTATTCTCAGTGTTAATTCCAGTGAAACAATGGGACATTATTACTTTCTATAGCAGAGAAAGAAAGTACTGTATAGCATTTGCACATTAAGAGGCTGAGGTAGAGCAAATAAATCCATCAGAAAAAATGTTACGTATATGAAAAGATGATTTATAGAAAAAATAACAGACTAATAATTACATAAAATAATACATAAATTTACCAGTTACTAAAAATCGCAAATTAAATAATGTTAGAAGCCAGGTAAGTTGTGCATGATGTAATCCCAGCAGTGAGGGACCCTAAGGCAGGAGGATTGAAAGTATGATCCCTTAGAGGATAAGCCAATTAAATTCTGTATTAAAATGAAAGAAATAAAAAGGCCTGGGCATATAGCTCAAAAGTAAGCACGCTTGGGTTTGATTACAGCACCACAAAAAATGTAATAATGGAGTAACTAATCAACACATTTAGAGTTGCATTTTCTCCTTACCCACATGGATAGTATTGGGAAAAGGAATATATTGTACATCTATGCCATATCAAATTGGGGAAGCATATTTAAATAGCATTGTTCAAGTAATGAAATTCCACAATAATGTATGAAAATAGTTATTCATATATAGAAACAGACACATATGAGAAAAACGAGAAATCAAAATCTGTGATCTCCATCTGTATTGTTTTCTAACTTCTTTAAGCAAGTACCTCAAAGTGGGTGGCCTAAAACAACACTTTATTATCCTAAATGTCTGAGTGCTAGAATTGCAAATCAAGAAATCTGTGAGTGTGTCCTTTCTCGCCTCTTTTAAGCTTCTCTTGACGGTTGTTATTCTTTGGAATTCTTGACATGCAGCTGGAGCACCTTAACCCCCATCTGGGTTGTCACCTGGTGGTCCCCTGTGTGTGATCTCACATCTTTTTTCTTCTTATAAGTACAGTGATTAAGTTGGAGTAAGATCCCTTCCTCCTCCACAGTGAACTCATTTTAGTTAATTACATCTGAAATGACACTTTTTCCAAATAAGGTCACTTTCTAAGTTATTGTGCTTTAGGACTTCAACGTATTTTGGGGACAAATACAACTGAAGCCATAACATGATAATTTATATTTATTTTGAATGGCCAAAATATAGAATACACAACTAGGAAAAGTGACCATCGTCAACATAAACCAAAATGGAAAAATTCTACTAATATCTAATCAAATTGGAAGAAAATAACCAATATTTCTGCATTAGTCAATATTTTACATTAGAATTGAATATAAGCATGTGATTTTTATTAATGGATTTTGTATAATTATTTATGTATATCATGCTTTATGACATGTATAGATTTAGATTTTTGTCTAAACTAGATTTAAATAACAAAGATATTAGTTGCAAGTATCTCCTAAGATAAATTATTTCATGTGCTACTTGTTCTCATGAACACCCAGGCACACTGAATATAGTGATTCTCATGTTTGTCTGTGGAAGAATTTCTCTGGGAAAAATGAGAACAAGCTCTTGACTACAGTAAATTGAAACCTGTCTAGAAAAATATATATATATATTATATATATTATATATATAATGTATATATATATATCTCTCTTAGAGATAAAACAAAAATTTCCCAAGAACACGCAAAATGTCCTCAGACTATTTTTCTGTCACTGATGCCCATAATTTCATAAGGAATATTATTAATAGTAGTACAATTAAGTTTATTTTTGTTTTATCTTCTCAATAATCACTTCCGATTTCTCTATAATACCTTTCTATCTCCTAACATCTTGAAAAATTTCTGGACCAATTTTGCATATAGGTACATTTGCTAAAAAGTTCCTTCTGAGAGCTACATATTTTGATTGTGTTCTAAAGAAATCAAAGCAATACTGGTTGACAAAAATTTGTTTTGTTTTCCTCTCCTCACCACGTGTTTGTCTCGCTGTCTCTTTGGCTTGGGTGGAAGTGGATTTTCCTCAGCGTGGGATTTGAATATTTCAGTTGGCCAATTGTTTGAGCTTGAAAGTGTGAAGTAACAGCCGTGCAGGGAGAAGCTGTTTTTAGGGCATTAGGAGACACATTGTCACAAGCATCAGCAGGAGCAGACTGCACTACAGCTGTTCTCCTACATTATATAACAAAATGCCCGTATTCTAACTCTTGGCTGTCATAAGCAATTAACAAAGATTGTAGAAAATAACTTCAAATATTCAGAAATAACAAAAAACTTTCACACAATTTGAAATGGGCAAACGGATCTTCAAATTATTCTATCAAACTAGTCAAAACTTTATTCCACTCTGAATAGTTTTGTCAGACAATTTCTTTTTGTCGATTGACTTTACTGGTACATTACTCGAGTTACAAAATAGTCTACATTATTATTTATTAAAAATTATATATTCGAGTTACTGAAATATTTGATATTTGCAGAGGTCTTTGGTGCGTTCAGTTCTTCCACTGGTAAATAAGTGAAATAAAAATGTAGATATATTAAATGAGGTTGGATTCTACAGAATACTTTTGATTAATTTGTGTATCTGTGAAAAAAAAAATGGTGCATGAGTCAGAAGCTGAATTTTTTGGCCAGCTGTGAAATCTATAAACATTTCTTTGTTGAAAATAACAGCATTTCAGTACATGCATTAAAATTTAACCATGTATGTTTTGCCAAGCAAACAACAAGTCCTTCTAAGAATAAAATTGTTCAGGTGGTGCTCAGATCAGTCAGAGAGAACAGATGCTTACAATTTACTTTGCTGCAAGTCACAAGTATCTAAAATTTCAGAATGTTTTTTCTAAAATGCATGCCTTGTAGTGATCATGAATATTGACTTTTATTACTCTATTTTATATTGATTTGCTGGCTTGCACCAACTATAGCTAAATATTGACAACAAATTTAAATGCCCTTAAGATTTAAATACAGTTATTGATTGTCATTTATTCTTAGATTCAAAGACTAGAAAAATCCAATTTATTTAAACACTCATTTTTAGAACTATTTAACATGTGATTCTACAAGAATGATAAAATATTTTAAAACATGCATTTTTTACGAGTCCTGGTAGAGATCATAAAAAAAGTTGCATAGTTTTTACCTAGTTAAAATTATGGTAAAGTTTTAATAAAAAGAAAGAATGATTTGCTAAATATTTGTGGAATTTCATCATAATTAAGCTTCATCAGACTAGTATGTAATATAAACTATTAAATTTTTCAACTTAAAAATAAAGATTTTAAAAATAGAAAAACTAAACTTTGACTTTTGAATAAGAGGTGTGAAAGAATTTAATATTTAAGAAATGAGTGTTAGATATGTGCACCTTTGTTTGTGATAGATAAATTAGGAAAATACTTTTCAAAGGATGAATTAGAGTCATGCTATGGAAAGTGTTTCCAAAAACTCTTTATTTAAACTCTTTTTTTTAAAATATGACTTACTCTTTATTTAAAATATGATTTAAGATATTTTAAGATAATTAATCGGCGGTTAATGTGTATGATAATTAGAATGAAATTTTGGAGACAACATTTCAATTGCCCATGCAATTTTGATCATGCAATAAAAAGGTATTTAAGAAATTAACAAGATTGCTACTAGATATTTTATATGTATAACAGTTTAACTTTAAATATTTAATTCTGGTTTTTATTGCAAATATATTCATTATTGTTAATAGCCAAAAAAACACAAAAGAAGCACAATGTAGCTTTTCGCTTAAGATATACAAAAATTGACTTTTTGAGCTACTATTCTGAAAATTAAATCTGAGGAGGCAATACATATATAATCAAGTATCAGGCCCTACCTTCTAATTAGGAATAAACTGATAAAATATGGCATGTCAATCATCATTGCTTCTTTTGAATTCATGTTTCCATGTGTATCGTGTTTAGTTTCCTTACGAATGTTTCTGATGGACCGTATATGATTTCTTTAATTTGTTCTTTGGTTTTTTGTTTTGTTTTGTTTTTTGTTTTTTTCCTGCTGGGGATTGAACTCAGGGCATTGTGCTTACAAAGCAAGCACTCTAACCACTGAGCTAAATCCCCAGCCCCATGTATGATTTCTTAAAAGACTGTATTCCTTATAACTAAAATGAGTAAATTTTGTACTTTTAGAGACTTTCTAACAAAAGAAAATATATTCCCTATTAAAAAAAAAAAAAGGCCTTTTTTCTCTTGGTTGGGCCTAAGTGAAACACTTCCTGTTGTGTTACAGCAAGTAAATACTTTTGTGAACAAGTAATCTACACATTCTTGGTTCTATTTATGTTTATTATAAAGTATAGGAGATGCTCTATGTTGTAGACTTTGTTATTCTTTAGAATCTCTGAATTTCAGAATTGAGGCTGTAATTTGGTAAGTGGAAGCTGTTCTACAAAGCAATATTTACTTTCATCTTGCTGATAAGTTACATTAGTACCAGAACAACTTCTTGCAGAAACTACTTTAAGCAACATGATTCCTTACTTCAGAAACTGCATTCATGGGCTCTAAATGCTATAGAAAGCAGGACATTAAGCATTATCATATGCTGCTGTGTAAACATCTTTCTTGATGTATAGTGTGTATAAAAGGCGCAAACCCTTTTTGCTTAATCTTCAGCATCTCCAAACAAACAAACAAAAAATCCACTTTTATCTATTTGACAGTGGATATTAGATTAATTGTATTATCACAATATATCATTTTATAAAGATCATTCAAGGACATAAATATCTCACTCACGCAATTTTACGAAAATGTTTACGGTACCTGAAATTTTAATGGCTGATTATTCTCTTCTGGAACTAACTCTGTCTCTATCTCTGTGTCATTATCTCTCTGTCTTGTGTTTCTCTTCTGTCCAATTATATTTATATATAGATAGAAATATGGATATATATTGTCTTTCTACACACACACACACACACACAGATACACATAAACTCTATTTATACTGTCAAAACCTTTTTACTCATAGGTTCTAATGTCTTATAATTTAAAATGTGCAGGAGATCAAACGATTGCCAAATGATTACAGTTCAGTACCAACTCTAGTAGTGTAATACATATTATATTTTCAGGGCTTTTATCAATACAGGCTATCCTTTTTGGTTTTTGATATTGAATTACTGAATGGAAGTACCCTAGTAGTTCTTTTTTGTAATAAGAAAACAGAGCAATAGAATTGGTCTATATCATGTTTTGTCTTTTTTTTTTTTTTGTCTGTTTGTTTTTGCTCAAGTTACTGGCCAACATACAGAATGATCTCCATAGTTTAGTCCCTTGGGAATTTGTTAGTATTTGGAATTGAGAATGATATTGTATGATGTAAAATTTAAGAACCTGTGATTTGGAATTTATAATTTTACCATGAAAAGATTTATTATAATACTAATTATTATATTTAAGATTTGTTTCAATTTACAATAACTCCTGAATGTTATAATAAACTATAAAGTCTCAAAATTAAACTTAACCCAAAAGACATTATAAACTCTAATCCACTACTTAAGATTTAGCCCTCATAGTATGTATAAATGCACATATAAGATAATAAGTTTATCCGTATACACAAGTAGCTGAAATACTATTCTTAATACCTGTAGGTAGTAGAAAATTCACATAGTGAATTTCCTATTGGCAATATTTCCAGAAACTTCTTTGTACCTGTTACTATCTGAGACATAATAAATATGTCTGCACCTAAATTAAATCTTTTCTTCAGATAGTCCTGTCTAGTTTTGAGATCTCAGTTTATATTGGATCTAGTTTAGGATTTTTTCCAGAGATTTTCAAAGTTGTGTTTCCATGAGTTATATGGGATGATAATTTAGAAATGCGAAGTCTGTACTAGTTGCTGAAGCAACTAGAGATGAGATTTCTACATCAAAAATAGCATCTGTAGCAGAGAAAAAGGAATGACAGTTGCCAACCTCCTTTCTTCAAAAGAAATAAAAAGCCTCCTCATTTCTGCAGTAATATCCAAGGGAAAAGGTACCAAGAACAGGAAGACAAATGTATTCTCACTTTTCTTAACACCTTCATTATGCAGCATATGTATAAAAGAAGAAACAGTTATTTTTTTAAAAAGTAACTTTCTGTCGATCGTTTAAACAGAACAGATGCAAATATTCATACATAAATGTATATTCATATATTTTTATGGTGCTAATTTAATCCTGTTAGAATGAATTTTTGTGAAGAGAATTTTACAACTCTAATTCATTGACATGCTTTCAAATAATTAATTAAAATATTTGATCCCTTATGTAATATGTAATACAAACTTTTCTTTCTTAAACCATGAAATATTTCAAGGAAATCAGAAAACAAAAGTAACAATACTTGATATACACTCGTTTTTATGGTTTTTTTTTTTGTTTGTTTTGTTTTTTGCTTAAGTGGTTGAACTGGCTCCTTCTATGTGTAAAGCCATGAAAGAACCCTTAAATGAGTATGTTGCGATATCAAGGAAATAAGTAGTCCGGACAATTTAAACAGCTACTGGCCTTTATCTTTTATATTACAGCTGAGAAAAAAAAATGAGGCATATGCAAGGACTTAATAAAACGGAATATCTCCTTTTCAATATGATTAATCATTCATTCATAGAAGAGGCCAGTGAAATGCCCAGCATTGTTATGTGTAACATGTGTACCTTTTCCTGAAGAACATTACAGTGAGTAGTACAGGTAAATACATTTTATGATTTTGAAGGAATAAGAACATTGTTATCATGGTGCTAATGAACATTAGTGAGAAATGTCATATTCTTGAGAATGAACAAACGATGGCGAAAGCTCAAACTTCATGCAGCATTCAGAGTTTGAGTTATCCCTTCTGATTGTGATGGAGTCAGTCAACCCAAAACTGTCAAATACGAAAGGAAGTAGAGTTACGATGGCTTTGTCATCAAAGATCCAGGATATAAGAGGAATCCGATAAAGGTGTAAAGGATTTAACTCTTGCTTCCACTCCCATCTTGGAGATATTTGCTTATGTAGAGTGTGGGATATAAGAGTCTAACAAAACACAGCACCCTAAAAATTGTAGCTTTGTTGTTGTAAATAAAATTGGAAAATGTTCAGTCCAAGGCTAATGCATCAGGCAAGGTTTAACATACCAAATTCAGAAGAAAGCAGCCTCATCATAATTTACAGCACGTTTTGATGCAGTAACCGATTTACAGAACTTGAGTCTGAGAGGCAGCTTTAAAGAACCTGTTAACATCCTAACGAAATAAACTCTAGCTTTAGCAGCCTCACAGTCAGAATGGTAGAGCCCCGGGTTTAAAGTCATGTGCAACAGTGAGGGAAATTAAAAACAAAACTTCCTCACATTTCTTTCTTTTTTTTTTTTTTAATTTATTTTTTTTTTTCACATTTCTATGTTAAACAAATAAATACAGAACAATAATATCTTTCAAATTCTATAACTTTCTCAGGAATTTGTGAAAGTTCTTCTTGTCTCTTGGCTATGAGAACAATCCCTCCATCGCATAAGGAGAAGAAGGGAAGGAAAAGGGTAAAAAGGGCAACTGCTGATACAGAACAGAGTTTTTTTTTTAAACTTATGTTTTGTTTTATTAACATTATTTCTTTAATTCTACAAAGGAAAAATATAGTGACCTCACAGAATACGCTGCTGGAATTAAATGTGATAATTTCTGAAAATGATTTAGCTTAGTAGAAGGAAAATAATAGCACTTGGTAAATAGAAGTTTCTTTTTGTGCTATTTTCTCACTCAAATACATGGGACACCTAAATACTATAATAATAAAAAAGTGGAGAACCAAGCTGAATCAATTTTGGTAAAACATACCTTATCAATAACATCTATTATTATTCTAAAGCAGCAATGAGTTTAAATTTTTTACATGGCAAGAGAAAAATAATAAAATTTGTATAGTTTCAATATCTTAAAAGAGCTTTGTTATATTTAGTTGGTTTAAAATCTGAAATGGTAGCTACATATGAAGAAAAGTTTCTTGTTAGAAATTATACAACCTTTCTGCCATTTAAGACTACAAAAATAGCATACACATACAGAATATCATTGTTTTTCTCTAAGTTCAGCCACAGTATATTCATGCTGACACATAGCACTGAATTTTCCCCTTTTGTACACCTACATTAATTTTCAAAGTCCAGAGAGGCAAATGTGCACCTTACAGAAACTGAAGCATTAGAATATGTAAGAACCTAGGTCGAAAGCTCCATTATGTGTTTTATTAGTATATATATTCATTTTTAAGAAGCATTAAATTTGTATTTTGTAATTTCCTTCCCCAATTTTTAAAATTTATTAATTTGTCTGAGAATTCAACCAAAGGCCTTCACACTGAGCCATGTTCTCATCCTGAGTTCTCTCTTGTTTTCCTTTTTAATTTTGAGAAAGTGTTTGTCAGAGTGCCTCATTGCCCAGGCTGGACCTTACCTTGTGATTCTCGTGCTTCAGACTTCCAAAGTGCACAGATTAGGGATGTGTGCTATCTTTGAAATATGAAAATACACAGTTTTTGCATATTCTGTAACTCACATTTAGTTCAAAATGTGGAATATACTTGAATTCTCTAAGTCACATTTTATGAACAAAATACTTCAAAGTAATCAGGTTTTTATCTCTTTTTTAAAATCTGAAATGTAAACAGTAGCAAGATCAGGCTTGTGTACCCCGAAGCTCATGTGTAGTGGAAATCCTCAGATATAGCTAAACCAATAAACGACACATTTTTCCACTGATTTAGAACTCCTCATTAAAATATTTCAAACACTCCTCAGAAAATTCCCTAAAGATTAAACCTGAATAAATTGTCCTGTATTTCTTAATTTATCTATTGGGTATTTTCACTTGTTGCTCTGTCAAGGAGTTAAATTGTTTACTAACTGAATATCTATAGCTGAAATTGATATTTCCTTATCAGTAAACATAGTTTCTGCCAATTTTATATTGCAAATTTTATTCTGTCAGGGTTATTCTCCTTACATGGGCGGATTTTCTCTTCTAATTATTTAAGTTTTGTGTGCTTTTCTCCAAACAAATTTTTCTAACCATTCCACCTTTTTTAGATACCACAATAATTTATGGCAATAGAAAGTAATTCCCCTCATGAATTTTAGAAAATTGTACTGAATCAATAATTTTGCAAATATTAGGAATATGTATGATGAAATGTTACAAGCCCAGTTACATGAAACATGTTTTAATTAAGCTTTCTGTAGGTTGCAATTTCTTTTGGCAGTGTGATAGATAACTGGGTGCAAAAGCTCTTTAAGAGACGAATGCTGCCCAATGATGGTATGATGATTAGTACTTAGACTTCATTTTCAGCCCCTTCATGCTCTAAACATGCTCTTCATGCTTTTACTTCACCTAAATTAATAGCCTTAACAATTTGGAATTATAAATGCTTGGTCATCTCAAGTCAGTAGAGAATGTAAAACAAATTCTGAAGCCATTCACAATTGGATGGAAGATTTGTAAAACTTTAGATGATGGGTTAGTTTTCTCATGCTGTTCCAAACTCCATTCTAAACTTGTGCTTCTAAAGAACTGTAAGAGTTGATGCCAAAAGCATTCTGAGAAAATAAATTTTAAGACAATCCAGTGAGAAATCCAGCCCTTCATCACTGTCAAGAAATAGAAAAAAATAGCACGTGGCCTAATTTAAATATATTTAGTGATGTTGGCTTGGGAAATTGGATCAGTAGAAAGCAATAACATAGTGCCACGTGTCAATTGTTTGAGATACAGAAAATTGGAAATTACAAGAAAATCAGGATCAAAAACTATTTCTAACTGCCATTAATGCTCTAAAGCAAGATTATATACACTTAACATACCAGTTTGGAAATCCTTGTTCCTGAAGAAAGAAGTTCCTTCCTATCTTTCTCACATTGATGGTGGAACTGAGGAACCCACACAGGACTAAACTGAAGATTAAACCTAGGATTTAAGAGCACATGGCCAAACGTCACACATGAGCAAATATCCCAGCAAAGATTTTGGATAAAATCAGGGTCCTAATTTGGAAAACCCAGTTTCCAACACATGAAACAGTGACATTTTCGTAATTCCCTGAAAACTCTGAAGATCTCTTTGAATGTTTTAAATCTGCTCAGATGGCCTCTTCCTCTCTATTAACAACCCACTTCTGTCTTCTTCTTTACTAGAAGTCGATATAAAGTTCTCTAACTCAAAAAGGAAAAGATGTCGCTACTCAGTATTCAAGGCCATTGTCCCTCCCGTGTTCTGAGCCTAAAAGGAAGGTGACATTATAGATTGCCTCGGCCAGGGACATACCAGACTACAAAAGAACCGAAGAGGCTCTTTTCTGAAGTGATATAAGACCTGGGACCTAACTACTTCATAACTATAATATCTGAGGAATTACATGGAGTGACATTTTAGGGTTCTTAATAAAGTGAGTGTTATACAACTTGGGAGAGAAAACAATTTGTTTTTGTTTGTTTTTGTCCTGTTGAATGCTATCTCAACGTGCAGAATGTAGAGTTCTAACAGTTTTCTGGGAGATAGTGAGAAATGTTACTACGATGTTCCACACTTAAAAGTTTAAATGAAAAACTTACCATGACTGATGTTCCAGAAAAACAGTAATCCTCAGAAAGTCTGCAGAAGTTCTCAAATTCTCTATATTATAAGAAGTCTCACAATACTACCATATAACAAGGTTATAACGAATGTCTTTTTCAGAGGGTACTGACATCATTAAAACTTTAATGATGTTATAGTATTATATTATTAATGATATAATATTATAATAAGAAAATAAGGAAGACATACCTAATATACCCGAATCTGAGAAAAGCACACAAATTCTTGAAGGGAAAATATAATTCTATGAAGATTCCAGAGTGTGCTAAATAATCTCAAAATATGGTGATCAAATGTTTAGAAATAATCCAGAACAAAAACATACTAGACCAACATATTAATTATAAAAATACTAGTAATAATAAAACAAGTATTACTGTTGCATACATTTATGAAGTGTGGACATTGAATTATATATCATTCGCTAGCAAACACTTCCGTTATATAATAGCTACCTTATAGCTACATGTCTAAAATGTTATCTTTCATCTCTATAAAAAATACAACTCTGCAAAATGCTTCTCTATGATGTACAGGAAGTATAAGGTCAAAAAATGTTAATTAGAACAGCAGCAATAATATACGTAAGTGAATTCTACCTTTTTTTTAAACCAGTGTTATGTACAGGATATACAGGCCATTTAGCTTGTATTACCATTTTATTTACTGAGAAGTTTCTGGCATAAATAATTTTTCAAAATTTTCATTTGCCCATTCTTCCCATTCTCAGACAGGAAAGCAGAGTCTAGTTTTCTTTGGATAAAATAGCCATCCTCTACTTTCTGTTTCCCATGACTGCATTAAGAATTTTATAAGATTCAGAACTATTATTTGAAACTTTATTTTTAAATTGATTCCTTGGAACTAGAATACTTTTCTGTTATTATTTGATGAATCACTTGGTGTACTCTATAAAAGTATGATGAATTGAAAATATATCAGAATCTGCTCTCCACTTTTAAGGGACCAAAACATATGTTATCAGTTCCCTTGATTTGCCCATAGTGTACTTTAGTTGTAACTGCTGAATCAGGACATGTAACTGTCCTCAGGTTTGTTAAGCAATGAGAGGAATAATACTTATACCTGTGTTCAGTTGTGTGATAGCCCTGAGATAATTTCAACTTAGAATTGTTGTCTTTGAAGAATTTATATAAGGAAATCCACTCTGACTTAACACTGTCTTCCTTACTTGAATGATGGTACACATCTTCATTAAAAGGTCTTTGGTTCATGGCATATATGCCATTCTGAAAGGTAATAGTTTATCTTTATGAAAGATTACATCTAAACTGATGCTTCAGCTGTGGCTTCTTTGCTTTCTGCAAGTGATTCCATTATTCCATAAGGTCTTATTAATTATATCCCTGGACAACTTTCACAGTGGGGGCTATGGTTTCTTTCTGATGATAAATGCAAACAGCTGTATTTGCATACACTAACTTCTAAGTAGAAATGTGGTTGTATGTATTTTTTTCCACTAACCTTCATCATATGGGTCAAAATTCTGCAATCAGGTTTTGCTGAAGTTTTTTAATTAAGAAGCAGTGACTTGAAAAACTAGTGACTTAAATTATCCACAAACATAAAAAATAGCCTATGAAACATTTTCCTTTCCTTGTGAAGATTTTATGATTCTTTGTTATATTTAATGAGTTTTTTACTATTAAATTTAGGTGACCAACTGAGGCAACCAATTCTGAGACCATTTTTCCATCACTGATGAAGATTGGAGTGGCAGGTGCTAGGAAAAATAAATACATTCAGGCTTCTCAGTTGTTTGGAAAGACTTGATGACCTTGAAAGCTCTGGCAGACTTCTTGCTCACTAAAACTAAAATCCATAGCAAATGTTTATTTCAATGAGTGACCAGAAGAATGATGCAGAAGAGGGCAGTTTTCCAGAATCTGTATCAAGAATGGCTAAATCGCTAAATTTCATGAATCTGGGGCCATCTTCCAGCTTCTTACTAGAATGGCAATCAGTCTTTTTTACCAGCTCAGTAAAGTGGAAGTGGTGTGAACAGTGTGACAAACAGGACACAGACACAGCCAGCAGTGACTTGGCCAGGGTGGCTTAGGATCATCACTTGAGTAGAGAAATCAGGAACTTTCATTTCTGGGTCATTTTTGCTGTCCTTTGCAGCGTTCTCTAGGCGAACATCTTTGACAGATATTTAGTATAGATGCCCACCTTGTCCTGGGGGAGAACTCACCACATGATAGTCCATTTCAACAGACCTTATTTCAACTGTAATGTTGACTGGAGCAAAGATGACTACCATCTTGGCGTTGAGAACACTATTCTTCACAAGACAGTGCCAGTATCATCAATGGGGTAGACATTCTTGCTGGGGCAGAGGCCAGACTCACTGCCTAATGAGTCTGTGGTAGGATGGAATCCTGGGCTTAGCGGTGTGGTTCCACTGGCAGACCCATCTCTAAGGGAGATGCTCCATCTCTTAAACTCAGGCATGGTACTTGCCTCCAGCATATTGTTTTCATTCCCATCAAAATGTGGGAGAAATGCCACTATGTCAAGCTTATAGTCTGTTTTCTCAAGGTAGCTTCCAACTCCTCTAAGTATTCTTTCATATTTCTTCTGGCCGTAGGATGGCTCAGGGGAAAACACTTTGTTAACATTGTCACCTGAACAAGTGTGTGACCAAGATCATAGTTACACTTCTGCCCATTCTTGGACCAGCTTCAAATTGACCATCAGTAACCGGGAAAAACCAGCATAGCACCAAATGAAGATCAGCTTGAAAGTTTCCAATAGTCATGTTTTTGATACTTTCTGTCTTCTGGGTCATTGGTGACAGTCACAGAACTCTTAGTTGTCTCTGGTATTCTTAGGAAACTATCTCCAATGATAACTACATTAACACTCGGTTTTAGGTCTATAAACGATCTTGAGACACTTGAATGAGCCCTTTACAATTGTAAGATCCACTGCTTAAGTTTTTGATAGTTCTTTTTAATTATCACTACATTTTTAGTGGACGGCCAGTAGAGGTAGCCTTGCCCAAATTTACATGTCCAGGAAGTATGTTGCTATGAATCTCCTTTTTCTCATTATAGCTTTGATGTATCTGTGGTTTTCACAGCACCAATATATTCGTCATAAAATTGTTACCAAAAGGGACACATTTAAACATTTATATCTGCATTAAGCTAAGGTGGAGTTTCTATTCAAAGGATATGGTGTATTCATACATTGGAATACAAGTCAATAACAAAAAGCAACAGACAAGCAAAACCCAAAACACTTGAGTGAATCTCAAAGAGTTACACTAAGTGAAAGAAACCTGATTCAAAAGGTTAAGTCCATTTGATATAGTTTATATCTTCTTAAGAAAAAAGTTAAAACCATAAGGCTGGAGAACAGATCAATAGTGGCCAGACACTAAGTGGGTAAGTTAAGGATCTATTCGAAGAGTGTGAGCATTATTTTTTGGTGGTTACGTAACCATATCATTTTTACAGTTGTTTAAGTCAATACATGTGTGCTGGTTCACATCTGAGCTGGACGTTACTATCTTTTCACAATAGCCACGATATACTAAATTTGCAGAAGAGCAACAGTTCGAGTTTACAGATGCAAGATATCATTTCAGTGTTGATTTGGCATTCAAGATAAAATAATGAATTTGGTTATTACAGGCATGTAGTTTCGTATATTCTTTAGTTAAGTACTCTATTAGTTAATTAGAAGCCTTTGATTCAAAGTTTTAAGTGTTTAAAATATTATCATAAGTAACAATTCATTAAAACTTTGAACTTAATAATAACTACATAGCAATGCGAACTCCATGTTGTGGCCAGAGAATTTCCCACACAGACTCTATTTTTAGATATTAATGATAAGTTTAATTCACACTTCCAGTGAAATTGAGGTAAATATCTTAAAAAGTAAGTTGGTACTGTTTTGGATTTAATTTTGGTCCCAGGACATTTTGCACACATATGTTCTTTGCTGTCTAAAATGTTTATTACAAGACAATACAGTTGTTTTCAATATGGGACCAATCAATCATTTTACATCTAGGAAGAATGAACGATTAGGAAAAGCTCTGTCTACATGATTTACATAAATAAGTTATTTGGCAGAAACTTGATTTCCTTTGGCCATAATGACTTATTCCTCCATCACTAGCTTTTAATATTGTGAATGACAAATTAAGAAATAAGACAATTTTCTAACAATCTATTTTAAAATGTCACATGCTTTGTATTGTAGGGAGAATTCTTTTTTATTTTTATTAGTACATTTTTGTAGTACATAATGATTATAACCCTTGTGGGGAGTTAGTACTTATATGTAATACATCTTAATAGTTTTGTGTGTGTACCCTTTCCCTCTCCTTCTCTCTTTCTTTTCTTTTCTTTCTTTTTTATTTTTTTCTTTTTTTTGAGACAGGGTCTCACTATGTAGTTCAGGCTGTCCTTGAACTTACTATGGAACCCAGGCTGGCCTCAAACTCACGGCAGTCCTCCTATCTCAGCTTCCTGAGTCCTGAGGTTTCGGGCATGAGCAATCACGCCCAGCTCTTTAATTGTTTTTGTTTTTTGGGTTTTTTTTTTTTTGTTTGTTTTTTTGTTTTTTGAGACAAGGTCTTGCTGTGTAGTCCAGGCTGGCCTTAAACTCACTAGGTCACACAAACTAGACTTGAACTTGGAGCAACCCTTCTACCAGCCTCCTCAGTCCTGGGATTACAGGCATGGGCCACCCCTGTCCATTTCTTCGTACCCTTCCTATTATTTTTTCTAATGAATTTGAATTTAGTATATTATCATGAATTTTGTTGTGTCAAAAACACATAGATGAGTCTATCACTTGGATGTGTATGACAAGACATTATTATTGGTTCAAATATAAAAATTTTGAACCAATGGTCCTTAAACTTACTATCTGTTCTTTCCTGAATAATTTTAAGCAAACAACACTCAAACTGTTATATTTATGACTATATTTTTGATTATTTTATTTTCATAAATTTACATATGATGATTTTTTCATGTATTTAATATTATAGTAAATATGTTTTATAGATAATTTAGATAAAAATATTTAAACTAGGAGTGCTTATGGAATTTGGAATTTTAAGACATGAAATTAAATAAATTCGTAGTCACCATCAAAATAAAGGAAAAATATTTATTATGTCATTCATGGGTCTTTTCTACTTTAAAATATTTAATGAAAGATAATTTTTCAGTTTACAAATCAGAACAAAGGATAAATATATTGAAAGATGAACATTTTTTCATACGTCTATTTGCTGTTTTTACTTCTTCATCTGAAAAGTGTCTATTCATTTCAGTTGCACACTTTTGGATTGGGGCTTGAAATTTGGGGGGTCTGATTATTTTGAGTTTTTTATGTATTTGAGATGTTAGTCCTTTGTCAGAGGAATAGCTGGCGATTTTTTTTTTTTCCCATTCTGTTGGTTGTCTCTTCCCTCTGTTGGTAGTTTCTTTTGCTGTGCAAAAGCTTTTTAATAAGATCAGATCCCAGTTGTTGATTCTTGGTGATATTTCCTGGGCAACTGGGGATTTGTTCATAAAGTCTTTGCCTACACCTACGTCTTCAAGAGTTCTACCTACTCTATCTTCCAAAAGATTTAGTGTTTCTGTTTTGATATTTAGATCTTTGATCCACTTTAATTTTAGCTTAGTGCATGGGGAAAGATATGGATCTAGTTTTAACTTTTGGCATGTGGAGAGCCAGTTTTTCCAGAACCATTTATTAAAGAGGCTATCTATCTTCCAGTGAGATTGTTTGGCCCCTTTGTCAAAGATAAGGTGACTGACTGTTTGGACGTGTTTCTGCATCTTCTAGTCTGTTCCGTTGGTCATGGGGTCTGTTTTTGTGCCACACATGTTTAAATACTGTGTTGTTTCTCCGGTCTGAGAAACTGGAAGTGTAAATAAAGACTAAAATATATTATATTGGGAGAGGGAAGAAAATGTCCAAATGGGAAAGGAAACAAGAGAGGGGGAGGGAAAAAGGAACGGAGGGACAAGAGAAATAAGAAATGGAAGGAAAAAATGGAAACAAAGCTTTCGTATATAAAGTGGGATGAGGGGCTGAAGGGAGGGGAGGGGAATGGGAATAAAGAAGCAGCAAGATATATTATGTACAGGTACAAATCCCCTACGATGAATGTTATCGTTATGTATATCTAAAATGTAGCATTAGAATAAAATAAAGAAAAAAAATATATATATTGAAAGATGATCCAATTGAAAAATAAAAATATAGATTAATGTATAGTGCAATAGAAAACATTGTTTACATATTCAGTAAGGCAAACAAAAATAGCATCTTTAAAAAACCAGAGAAACAATGAGAATTTAAGTACGAAAAATAAAGAAAAAGGAACAAAGAGAATTCTGATGTAAAATTCAGTCATTCATATATTAATTTATCAAAAATGCTTTTAATATCCTTGTATTGTTCAAGGTACTTGCCAGAAATTTTTGAGCAAAAACAAATAATATTTATATGAGTTTCTATAGTTTATAGTCTAACAAAGTTAATATGGCAGGTAGATTTCTCAATGATCTGGAAAAACCTGAAGTTTACCGACATCATAAAGGATTATGAAGAAAAGAAATTTTGATGAGGATATATTAGAAAAGCACAGGTATGGATGACAAAATCATAATTGACTTGCAAACACAATGCCATTTTCTGACATACAGAAAAAAGGTTTGGAACAAAAGCAGTATTAAAGGGTACTAAGATTTTAACCTTTTTCTGAATTGAAGAAAAGACATATTTGGAAAATTTTAGGAATATTTATCACTGAAAAATTAAAGTTAATAGCATGTATTTCTTCTCTTTTTTCTCTACACTAAAACTGGCAAATAAAATATGTAATAAAACATCAGTGAAAACAATAGGAATTGTCTGTCAAAAGGTGAAAAATCATGTCAAAATCTGAGACACTGACAAATGGAAAAGGGATAAGCACTAAAATGTGGAGTGAGAAAATCAGCAGAGAACTCATCTGATTTGACAGAGCAAGGAGCTATGTGAGAAGCTGAGCTGTACAGCAGAAATCATAAGATGAACAAGATCAGAAAAAAGAAATGCAATATGAGAGAGAGGTGTGGATCAGCAAGACACAAGGGGGAAACTGAGAATGGGGAACTCATGATGCAAATACTATTTCAGATCTCACAATTGGCAATATCTAGCCTCATATCTCCACTGATAGGCTAACTATAAGTTATTTTTGGTCAAAATACGTTGTTTATTTTTGTTTGTTTTTTTGGGGTATTTTTGTTTTTTTTTATGTGTACTTTGTTACTGTCCCCATAGCTCTTGTTATCCAGCCATTTCCAATCATTTATTTTCCAATTATCACTAAAATGGATAAATATTATATGAGAATAAAACCAAACTCTGCTTTCATGTGAACTTAGGCAAAGAGCATATATTTCTGTGTCAGTAAAATAACATTGTGATATGATATGTGTCTAAATAATGTTTCAATTTTAATTCATCTCTGTTGCCAAACTTCTAAATTTATATTTTTATCAGAAGTGCTTAAGATTTAAGTATGTACTGAATAATTTTACTTAAGGTACAAAGTCTATCTTAGTTAAAATAACAAATGAGACTAGGATACAATAATTGTCTGAAAATTATTTACTTTCTCTTTGTTAAAATCTTAGGTTTCATTTATGTTCTTTTACAGAAATGTTTTATAAAACTTATAATTTTTGTTTATAATTAATATTGAAATGGTATAGATGAGGTTTTTAATACCTGACACTCATTAATACACTCAAATATTCTGGAGAAAAATTGTTGATCTGGCATTTGATACTGTTAATTAATACAAAATTAATGGCTCTAAATATCCTTATTAGAACTTTTATTATTATCAGCATCTGTCACAGTTTGAAAGAAAACAAATATAAAACAGAAAATGATTATAAAGAGGTGACACGTTTGTTGTTTGACTATAGCTCTACATATTTTCATTTTTAAGGTACTATTTTGAAATCTAAACAGCAAATATAATATTAAATTGATTAAAATACTGTGCTTTGTCTATGATGTATATCTATAAATGTATGTGTACATATTCGCATACACATATGTCTGTAAAATGTTAACAGAAATATGCTAAGTAGGTACCAATGGGATGCTAACAAGAAACTCAGACAAAAAAAAATAAAGTACAGTATTTTTAAAAGGTGATAATGAAGATCTTGTTAGTGAGCTTTCATTAAATTAGTGTTGAAACTCATAAACTCTTTCTCTCCTTCGACTTTATTTAATGTTATGAAAAATGTGTAATTCTTTAAAAGGAAAGGAATGTAATACTTATGGCAGGGAGAATAATTTCTCCCCCAAGATGTCACATCCCAATCTCTGAAATTTTGTGCATATGTTGCTTTATGTACCAAAAGAGACTTTGCAGATGCCGTCGAATTAAAGGCCTTAGGATGTGAGGAGGATCCTGAATTATCTGCGCCAGCCCGGTGCAATGACGAGAGTACTTAAAAGGCTTACATAAGATGTGATAATAGAGGAGGAATGAAAAATAAGTTTGAAGCTATTGCCTTGATGGCTTTGAAGATACAGCAGAGAGGCCATAAGAAGTGCAGACATTTTAGAGCCATTAGAAAAGGTGAAGGCAGGACTTGTTTCCTCAGGTCAGCAGACGGGAAACGCCGCCACGCAGTCAGAGTGACAGCAGTCATGGGAAGCCCATTTTGGACATGTGACCTCCAGAACTGTTTGATAGTAAAGTTGCTTTGTTTGATCCCTAAATTTGTGGTAATTTAAAATAGCACAATAAAATATAATACAGCACTATACTATTTGGTAAAAAGTATGCTATCCCAACACTTACCTCTGATCGGAAAACTCAGACATAAATGAAACTTGTCTTTGCTTACTTGGAATAAGTGTCAAGGGTCACGCCAAAAAAGACATTCATTACAACTGTTCTCAACCTTCATTTTTCAAATTTTCCCCCATGTATTTATGGAAAATGTGATGGAAATAAGCAGAATAAAAGAATTTTGTAGATTTTTGCCTTTTCAGTTCTGTCAGCTAGTTAAATATTCTTCTGAAAACTTTGGTACTCATGAGTAATGACAAAAAGACTCAAGATTCCTAGAAGAAAAAAAATTTAAAATATAAAATTATAGGCCTATGTTAGCTTTATTTTCAAATTGGTATAGCCGTCAACATTTCCTTTCCCTTGCTACTTCCACACTCCTCTCAGAGCTTCTCAGTCGTGAAAAGCCCATTTGTTTTTGGTTCACCCCTCCCCAGACTTGTGCATATGTTTTAACTACCTTAAGCTAGCAACAGATATGTGTCACAATTTGAGTTACTGATAATATATAAGGAATCTGTGCTTTACGGATTGTGAGGAAAAATACTTTGTAATTTCAGAAGGCAAACATTGGGCCACACTTATACATTGGGTGACAATGCAGTAATGTTTCTCTCTGTCACAGATTTAAAAGACTCGTGAATGAACTAAGGTGAAAATAAAGATCGTTGTTTGGCTAAATATAAAAGTCAAAGGGTTTGCAGCTTTGATGAGTTAAAAAAAGAGCAGGAAAGAATACATTTTCTACATATTCGTGGGGTGTGATGTGATATTTCAACACATGTGTATAGTATGCAGTGATGAAATCAGGGTAACTAATATAACCACAACCTTACGCCTTTATCATTTCTTTGTGATGAGAACATTCAAAATCCTCTCTTTGAGCTATTTCAAAATATAGCCTTCACTGTCATCTGAATGAGACTATTGATAGCCTTATTGCTAGGATATATTCTAAGTTGTTATTTTCAGAAGCAAGAATAACAGGCACATCTGTGCAGATTGCTAGATATGTCCTTGAAAATAATAAGGGGGTATCGGAAAGTCTGAGGAATTCTACGTTTTTATTTTACTGAAAACTTTCTAAGTGGTGATAAAGAATGTTATTTGCTAAATAACAACACATTATCAAACTATGCATTTCAAAAAGGTTGCTTTCCTTGCCTCCTTTCGGGAATATCCAAGATCACATATAAGTGCTTGAAGATGGCTAGGTTCCTACTTCCAACATGTGCTGCAGTTATTAAATTGGAACTGTTTTCATACATTGCATTATTATTGTTTATATCTCTCTAGATAATTTGTACCTATTTTTGCTTTCTGTAACTTTTCTTTGTACAACGTGATAACAAGTTTATAATAAGTATTTTTATAGGTGGAAAGGATGAAGTATGTGCAGAGTTGTAAAAGATATTCACTGACCTTCTGTTTCGAAGATGGCCATTTCATTAATCTTCTCCATCCAGTATAAATAGGATTCATCCATTATATTAAGGTTTCCACAACCAAACGTATAAAATGTCAAGCAGTTTTTAACCTGAGAAACATGAATAAGGACGTTCAGTTCCTCAGTTTATGCTATCAGAATTCATTATAGCTCTCACTGTGTCTTAGGAAATCGCCTGAAAGTCTACCAAACAACGTGCTATGCTTCTCAGAAGTTTTCGTTTAATTTTATCTGTAAGTAAATAATAATAATTTTATTTTAAATGTAATAAACCGGGTGTTTTTAGCTTTAGTTTTTCCAACATTTTTCTAGTTTTGGTACTTGATTTCTGTCATATATCTGGGCCAGTACTTGACATAATTAATTTATGTCATTCCATGGTTTGACTCCCATATACGTCTTGAAAATTCTCTAATGCCCAGAAATTTGAATGTTGTTTAAACCCAGCTTGGTAACAAGGACTTTTCAGACTGCTGTTAAAGGGCATCTGTCCTCCTAGCTTTTTGTCTCTAATCTGTCATGGAGCAACGCTCCCTTTATTCTACTGAATTCTCCTAATATTTTCCCAGATAAACTATATTCTGACTGTTTTTGTAACTTCCAGGTCCTGTATTCTTTTATGTGCTCAGAATTCCTTGTGGTTTAAAAATTTTAAACTTCAGATTAAATGATCACCAACATGATCACAGTGTGTTAGCCAGGTTACCTTAGTTTATCCCAGTAGTACATCTTATCCCCTATCTCTTTACTAGAATCATTAACTGGCTACGTTAAATTTTCCTTGCCCTGTTTTGTCGTAAAATGTATTACTCCATTTTAATCTCTCTTTGCTTCCAAATATTTCATTATGTAGATTCCACTGTTGATTTTCTCCTAGAAAAATTAATTTCTAACTCATATTCGAAGAGAGAAAAATGAGATTAATCAAAGTAAAGTCGAATACAGAATAATAAACACCACATACTTGATAATTTTGAAAAATAAACCTTATCTACAAATGATTAAGAAAAATAGTCATACTTTTATGCTTCATGCATAGCTAATATAAGATTAAATTAAATTTTATATTATAAGAATATTAATAATCAATGAATATATAATTAGAAATCAAAATTTTAAGCAAAACATTGTTCCAGTATTGAATTATTTCAGTATTTTGATAATTTATGCAAAAATTCCATAAAATGCAAAATTATTCTCAGAAGTGAGTTTTCTCGAGGATATACTAATTTTATACATTAACAATTAGATTTAGCAGTCTGCTTAAATTCACTATAACACTAGTCCTACTATTCTGTTATAGTAAATTTAATGCAGACTGCTAAATCTAATAGTTAATGTATAATCTCACTGGCAAAAACAAGAAAGAAATGTGCGACTTTAAACAAAACCTGACAAGTCACAGTTCTGATCTGATTTTGCAATGCCCCAAATTTCCTTGTTCAATATCTGTCCTGTATAATCTGGAACATACCTTAAATGTCAAATCATTGAGAACTATTTCTGTTGTTACTTAATTTTAGAACATATTGCAGGTGCATTAGGCTTATCTGAAGAAACAGAAACAATAGCATGTGTGAAGACATATGTAAGAGGACATTCCTTATGGGAATGGGATCAGGCCATTTTAGAGGCCTGGATGTCCCTCAATACACTATCTTCAAATGAGAGAATCAGGAAAGTTCATGGTGTAATCAAGTACTTTAAAATTCCTGAGAAACTAGAGGTGTGCTCATGGAAGTCTAAAGAGTTTGAAGTCTGAAGAACTAGGAGGTCTGATGTCCAAGTCAGGAGAAGGTGAATATTTTGACTCAAAGAGAAATTGAGAATAGTCTTTCCTTCACCTTTTTCTTTAAAACAGGCCTGAGAAGGACTAGTTGATACTTGCTTGGGTTGGTGAGAGTGGATCATTACTCAGTCTACTGGTTCAAATATTAATCTTTTCCAGAAATACTCTCATATGCACTCAGAATTAATGTTTATCAACTTTCTGGGCATCCTTCAGCCCAACAAAGGTTACACATAAAATTAACCATAACACCTAGAATGTCAGGAAAAACAAGTTCCCTACAGTAATCACTTAGGATTCAACCGTTGCTTTTAAACTGATTTTTCATTCAGGGTTCCCAGGGTTGCTCTGTTTCATTGCTTTCCTTTCAGTCTCTATCCCACACTGAAATGATTGTGACTACCCTAATTTCAAATCCCAGAGGCTTGGGATGTGAGGGAGGCAGAACGATGTGGGGAAGGATGCACCGGTGAGTACTGAAGTTCAATTAAATAGAAGTTCTGGTGCAATAGTGAACATTTGGGTGACAATAGATAAAAATAATGTACTGTATAGTCTAAAAATAAACAAGTGATGAACTTGGAAATTTTATATAAGAAATGATAAATGTTTGAAGGGATATAAAGTCTACTGTGATTTAAACATTACACAATGTTTATATGTGTTGAAACTCCAAATGGTAACCCAGAAATATATACATTTTCTTATTTTACATATATATTTTAAATATATATGTATTGTTTAAAATAAGTTTACACTAACAAAAGCAAAGATTTTGCTCTTTTTAAAAATTGCTTAAGTAATATACAGGTCCCTCTAGTAAATATTTTAGGCGGTTGTTATATCTCTTAAACCCATTAATTTCTCTGTTTGCAGATTCACATTACCGATCACCTTTTTTTGGTGCTGTGCCATAGCGCTCTCTCAGGGGTATTTCCACATTTTAACCTCTTTGTCTTGCCTTCGGATTCAGCGTACTAGAGTTCTCTAAATCTTTCACTTTTCATCTTTTAAGTCCAAAGATACAATATTTTTATAGATATGAAACAATGGTGCTCAGAATCTGAAATCTAAATCCCAAATTTGTGTATTCCCTCCAATTTAGTATTTCTTTACAGGTATTTTAAGAGAAAATTAAACTGAAAAAATATCACAAAACTAATCAACAGGGCTTCTTTCTTTCTTTTTCTCTTTTCTGCTCCAAAACATAAGCACTTATTTTCTCCTAACATTCTCTATCTACTGAATTTGCATAAATATATAATCCAGAAATTCAAGAATCTTGTTACTTTCTTTTATATGATTCCCATGTCTATCTTATCAAGTTCTAGAAATATCATCTTACTTCAAAATGACATCTTCCCATAACTATTATCATTCACTTCATTACAGCCACAGCAGCCATCTTTTAGTTTTTCACACAAGAGTTTTGGCAGATTCAGATGTGGTTCCATCTGAATAAAGTGCTTGTTTCTGTTTTCTTTTCAATAAAGATAAAGTAGATAATGCATTTTGCCCATATTTTAGAATTCAGTATTTTGGAATGGAAATACGACAAACCTCCCAAATATAATACATCATCAATTAGATATTCTTACAAGGCATATAAAGCTCACTCATTGTATTATCATGGTTACATCTTTGCATTCGTTTGTGTAGATATTTTATACATGCCTTTTTCCTACTCAGCTTCAATTATCCTGAGTGCAGAGTTCAAGTCTGTTTTTCTTTCACTAAATAACACACTTGAAAAACCCAGCATCAAACAGGTGTTCAATAAACGTATAATCTAAGCACATTTACTACACGAAGTCTTCTTTCTTTTCTTTTTCTCTTCCTATCTAGTTCTCCTCTCTTTTGAATACTATCTTTTTTTTACATAATATCTATTATACCTCTTTGTCCTTATTTATGGGAAAAAAATGGAAAAATGTAAAGAAACCTGATGCAAATAGGGAAGGGTGGGGGAATGGAAGGGAGGGGAGGGGAAGAGGGGGGAAAGTAAGACATATCTTGTACAGGTACAAAATAACCATGTTGAATATGATCATTATGTATACAATGTACCAATACATGTTCTTGCTTAAAAAAAAAAGTCTTCGTATTTCTTTATACTAAAAAATATGATTTTCTGTTTGGTAATTCTAAGTCAGTGATTAATGAAGAAAAAGAACTAGATAGAAATATTGAAAATAGTATCAAAATTTGACTATGGAAATGACACAAAAATTTCAGAGGTTATGAGAAAAAATAATACAACTTGATTATTGTTAATCATTTCTTGTAATCTACTATCAGATAATTCTCAATTTTGTCCCATAGGAAAATACCAAATGGAAATCCCTTCATTGAGTATAGAAATATTTAGATTGAAAATAAAAGTATTAAGAAAGAGTATATTGAAGTACTATTTTTCCATGTACTGTTCTTACTTAGAATTACATGTATATTTAACAGATGATTATATTTTATAATTCCATATAAAATCTTTTTTATTATCTTCATATTATTTCCACATAAGGTAGCAAAGAAATTCTGCAGTAATTAATAAGATGTCTAATTGAAATTGTAAAGAAATAAGGCTATGAGTTTCCTACTCTATGAAAGCAATCAGAGCAAATTATTCTAATTGCATAGTTGCATGAAGTTAGCCTGTCATCTGTTATGTTTCTCAGTATTACTCAGTGTTGCATCACTTATGAATATTTAAAATGAAATACTTGAATCTGTACCATTGTATATAAAAATAAATAAATGAATTTAACTTGCAAATATTCTTCGAAATTATTTTAGGGAATCATCTTTTTAAAAGCAAATCCATGAAAGCTCTTAGACATGCGTATAATTCAGGTTTGATATACTATATTAATTAGAATATGAACTTTAGAGCTCAGCCTTTAAACTATTCTTCAGTGACATTATACAACAAAGCGTTTAGAGCTGAATTATCTAATTAACTATAAAATTCTTATCGTAAATGATCATTTTCAATTATACCAAATAATATGCTGTGTGTGTTAGACTTCTCAGCTTCAGGAAAACAATAGAGAAGTTTTAAATATATCTCTAGTTAGTATAAAAATATTTCTGACATTTTTTACTTTTCCAATAAAGTAATAATAAAATTCTGTAAGCTATATTTTCTTAGGTCCAGTAGTATCTTTTATTTGTTCTTACCTTCCCTTTTGTGAGAAATATATTTTACATTGCTATATTTTCTCATAAGGAAAAAAAGCTAAGGACTAGGTGAAATATGTGTTATGTTTCAAGAAACAGTTGCACATACATAATAGGAGTGAAACTGAAACATGGAATCTGTTGTTTAGCATATCGAGTCTCAGGTAAATTGGATATTTAACCATGAAATAGTGTTTGTTCTAAAAATTACTTATCTGGAGTTAGAAAACAATATAATGTGAAACAAGTCTTTCATTTTCTCTTATTCTTAGAAAAGTTTCTTCACCCGTTACCAAATGTTATCATTCCATTATTTACTTCATACTTAATGACAATTATATCTAGCCATTTGAGTAGACTACTATGAATAAATCTATTCTATTTTTAAAGTACTAGAATAAAATACTGTATTTCTAAGCTGTTTTATATGAGCAATTTTCTCAAGGCATGTTGTTTACTCTTGAAGCAATTTAGATAATATTTCAACAAGTCTGAGGAAAAAAAATACGAATGTTAAGGTATTATTTTCCTGTTTTTACTGTGCCAGTATTTCCACCAATGTAGCAAATAGAGGTAAGTAAAATTCCTGGTGATCGATTTTAAAGATATGGTACAAAAATGGCAGAAAGGCACAAAGGAAAGAAAAGGGAACGGGAAAATATGGAAAATTTTGAATCAACCTGCTGTAAATAGGGAGGGAGGGAACAGAGGGGAGGGGCGGGGAAGGGGGGGAGAACCAAGATGCATCACGTACAGGTACAAAATAAATGTGATGAAAGTGACCATTGTATGTAAAATGTACCAATGCACATTCTTGGTTTAAAATTAAAATAAATAAATAAATAAAAAGATATGCTACAAAAATGTAGTAAGAGTCATTGAATTTTTCAGCCCCACATAATAGGGAAAGGGATCTTGGGAAAGGCACAACTAAAACAGTAACAGAAACAGCAACAACAATAACAACAAAACAGTTTTATTTAATAAAGCTGTTTATGAAGCCATATATTTGATCATTTTTTTAAAATTATGGAATTTGTGTCCATAATATTTTGACCTATTGTTGGGTAATATGTGAATCAATACAGGAATTATTTTTCCCACAAAACTCACAGTGATCTCAAGAAAAGTATCATTTTTCCTTGGATTGAAAGACCAATTAGTTACTCTTTTTATGAAAAGAAAATTAGATATAGTACCTACTGCAAACAGTACCTTTTTTCAGAGTTGACTACATAGAAAATTTTTCAGGGACAGAGGGGAAGGGTAGGGAAGAGGGAGGAAAACTAAGATGCATCATGTACAGGTACAAAGCGAATGGGATGAACGTAATCATTATGTGTACATTGTACCAATACATGTTCTTGGTTAAATTTTTTTTTTTTAAAAGAAAATTTTTCTTTAAAATTATTTTCTCTTTATTTTTATTTTAAACTGAAGACTAAACTTTTCAAGTAGAATAATAATTTTGGAAAAATGTCTGCAATTACTAGTTTAAAAGCTTCTAGATAGTAAACGAGGTCTCTAATAACTTAAGTGATATCAATAATTATTTCACACTGTAACAGAATTTTAGGATATATGGATAAGTGAGGAAATTTTTTCCAAATGAATACTACATAATACAGTATTACATATTCATTTGTGGGTGACATATCCATTCAGACCAGTGGACTGGGATGTAACAGATTTCAACAAGCTGAGATGATTTCAAATTTTGCATTGCAACTAAATGTCAACAAGCTGAATGTTATGGCTTGCATTCAGATGTTCCTCCAAAGCCTAATGCACTCCTAGGTGGGTTTTTTTTGGAAGTGACTGGATGTAGGGTGTTTGATATTGGCCTTAGGGGTGTATGATAACTAAATGGGTTTAGCATAGTTCTGGGTGAGGATAATTGAAACCTCACCCTGGTTGTGGGTGATGCCAGTCAATGGACTCTTAGCCTAGATAGAATGTGGGGGAAAGAAGAGGAAGGCAGGCTTGCTGCTGCTGCTGCTGCTGTTTTCTGCTTGCTGCCTTCTGCATAACATGCCATGAATCACTCCTCTTCTGTTATGTCCCTCTGCTATGCCGACCTCTACAAACTGTGAGCTGAAATAAACCTTTCTTCCTTTAACTTGTGAGTATCAGTTATTTTGTTTAAGCAACCAAAAAATAACTAAAACACTGACATTTGTTGAATGTTAGTATAGTATTAAAGAAGAATATCCACAAATACCTAAAAAGGCTTGACCCTGTCACCAAGAAATTAATTTGAGAAAAGCTTCTCTAAATATTCTTGTCAAAACAATATATTACCACAGAATAATTGCAGAAGTTGATAAAATGTCTGCCCCTTTTTAAGGCACTCATTGAAGAGATTTGCAAATCAAAAGGACAAAAACATAAAACATTTATATTCTTTGAAAAATTTTCTTTCTAGATTTTTGAAAAATTTTAATAAGATACATAGTATAGGTTAAAAGGTTCACTACTGGTGATATTTTTAATGACTTTAATATCTCAATTTTCATTTCTAATTTGACAAGTATAAACAAATATGACAGACATAAGTGAAAATATTTGAGGTCTTCAATAACTTTTAATAGTATAAAGATATCAGAGGATGAAAGGAACATTATTATATAAAAAATTTGAAGATCTGATCTATACCTAAAATGTATAAGCATTTATTGATGCAGATGTAAAAATACATTGGTACACATTCCTAAGAAGCTAACAATTTATATAAGAAATGCATATTTTATTTTCATTTTGAATTAACAAAATTGCATAATTCATAAAATGTCTAGTGCAGTCCTTCCAGTTAAAATTTTATTAAATTATCATTTTATTTTGTTAATGCATATTAATAATACAGAATGAGTTTCACACTAGAGTACTTATACATGTATATAACACATTTGATTATTGTCACCCTAATTACCACCTTTTCTCTTCTTATCCCTTTCCCCTGATTCCCTTTCCCTTCTCTTATTCCTAAAAGCCTACACTCTGCTTTTCTGTCATTTCCCCCTTCTCCCCAGATTCCTCATAGAAGATAAAATGTGATATTTAACTTTATGAATTTGGCTCACTTTGCTTATGAAGATGGTCTCCAGTTCCATCCATCTTCTTGCAAATGACATGATTCCATTCTTTTTTATGTCTGGATAACTTTCCATTGTACATAGACAATATTATTTTCTCTATTCATTCATCTTTTAATGGACATCAATGTTGTTCCGCAGTTTTGATATTGTGATTTGTGCCCTGACAAACATTTTTATGCAGGTATCATTCTAATATGCTGTCTTTAATTCTTTGAGGAACATATCAAGGATTGATATAGCTGAATCATATTGTATCTGTATTTTTCATTTTATGAGCAAAATTCATACAATTTTTATAGTGGCTATAGTAGTTTACATTTCTACCAGCAGAGTAGAAGGGTTTCTTTTCCCCTTCATCCTTACCAGCATTGCTTGATTTGTGTATCCTTGTAACAGTCATTCTGACAAGGTTGAGATGAATAGTCAATGTGGTTTTATCTACATTTTCCTAATGGCAAGATCTATAGATATTGAACATTTTTTATATATTTATTGACCATTTGTACTTCTTTTATAGGAGGTAGCTATTCAGTATTTCTCTATTTATTCTTTGCATTATTTGGGTTTCCTTTTCAGTTCATTTTGTGAGATTTGAGGTCTTTATGTATTCTAGATATTAATCCTCTGTTGAAAGAGTAGTTAAAATTCATATTGAAAACAAAAAATCATGCATAATAACTATAGAAATCCTGTGCAAAAAGAACAATTCCAGAATTATCACGATACAATTTTTAAGAACAAAAATGTCATTGTCCTGGCCTTCAGAAGACTTTAGCTAATTGAATGGAATGGAAGGCGTAGAAATGAATCCATGCCACGACATTGATCTAATTGTTGACAAAAGAGACAAACGATATCTGAACCATAGTCTGGAGAAAAGGCAGCCTATTTGACAAATAATGCTGGAAAAACTGCGTATCATCAAGCAACAAATAGAAACTATATCTGTACTCTTCATCTAGTATAAAAATCCAATCAAAATGGATCAGAAACATAGGTATAAGACTAGAAATTTTAAACACAAGAAACATACAGGAAACACTTGAAGCTACCAGCACAGACAAAGACTTCTTGAATTGGTCTCCGGTACTACAGGATATAACAGCAAGAATCAACAAGTGGGACTACAGGAAATAAAAGAGCTTCTGCACAGAGGAATAAACAATCAACTGAATGAAGAGAAAGCCCAAAGTGTGAGAGAAAACTCTTACATAGTCCTTATTCTCCACTATTTTTCTTTGTAACAAGTTAAAATGTTAAGTCAATGAGCAGATAAACTGCATACTTTGTCTTATTTTTCCTGTGAGTTAATTTGAGCTGATGTTTTACCTTCATGCTACCTGTAAGGAAACTAGAGCTCCTTAAACAAGTTTCTGGACACCATACCTGTGATGTTACTAGGCAGACTATACATGATTTAAGCCAGAAAAATATATTCTGTATTTCTCATATTTCCGGAAGCAAATAAATGAGACATCTCTTCAGTTATTCAAAGACAAAGGTTTGATTTGATCTTCACAAGAGACTGACTTTGACTTTGAAACTTGCCTCATTTTGCAACACGGAGGCTTTAACTTGAAGGTTCATGTGGCAAGCATCAGTATCTGCCCTAGTGTCAGTTGATGGAAAAATTTGACTGCATTAGTTGTGATTTACTCTGAAGCACATTCACAGGGTAACTCGACCAAACTAGGGTCCTGTCAAAGACTAATATATGCAAATGCCAGAAAGTAGTCAAATACTATAGCCTCACTTCTGCACTGCTTCCTCAGCAATATTTAAATGGAACTGGCTAACAAGAGACAGCTAAGCTCTAAGAAATGTGAAAAACCCTCGGGAGAAGGTCAGACTTTCTCTGTTCTACTATTTAAAAATGTAACCAAGAAGCCAATGTCCTCACTATCTCTTCCACAAACTACAGCACGTAGAATTTGGCTCTTATATTTGTCTTTTTTATTTTTATTATTTTATTTATCTTCAGAAATAACATCCTACGCTTCTCCATATCTAAAAGTTTTTTTTGAGATTTAGGGACTCACTAAATCCTATACAATAAATGAATTATCACTGTAATTCTCCACAAAGTCTTTCTTGCTGGGATTAGTAGAACGAGACCCCATAGATGTCTGGAAGAGAATAAACATCTCAACTATTTTTCATAGTTTATAAAACATACCTTGTAGGTAGAAAATGATATCCTAAATGGTTTATATATGGCAGAATTTAGTAATATTTTTTCTAATATTTGAGCATATATGTAGTGATCTTTTCAGAGATATTTTAGACATATAATGTGTAAGAATCAGAATATATACTTTTGTGTCCTTTACTATCTCTTACTATCTCTCAAAGATGATTGAATACCAAATAAATAAGATCAGCGATTGGTTGATTTCTCCAAATACTTTTAAAATTTCAAAATCATTTCCAATTCTTGGTATAGTAATGTTCTGACATTTCAAAAATTCGATTTGAAGAAATCATACCTTTCATCCAACGTACTTCTTGGTATATACCACTTTTCTATGCACATGATATGAAAAATAACCTCCACTTTTATTACATATTCCTTCTTATTCTAAATAATCAATTTACAGTACAAGAGCAAGGTGAATGTCGTAACAATTTTTGTCTCTGTTATAGCTTAATTCTTTAAAATATAAATAGAAGATCTTTGTGTTCAGGAAGTAGGATTTCCCTCAAAATTTACAAAGTGTATCTGGAAAGTTGTTATTTTCTAAGCTCTAGTAAAGACAAATGCAAAAGATAATGGCTTTAAGAAGGTAAAACATGAATTGCTTAATGATTTATTTTCCTCCAGAGCCTCAGAATGTTTAAAATTACAAAAGAAACAGACATCACAGTACATCTGCTTTCCCAGTTCTTGTTAAAACTCATACTCAGATGTAAAATATCAATATGTCAAATATTGTTATAATTTCGAAATACACTGTAACATATTGTGAAGACACATTTTTTAAATTATTTTCTGATCTCACATAACATTCTTAGAATAGCCTATTTTATCCATTTGTTACAATTTTCTGAATACTTTGAAAAATCAAAAAACAACACTCTTTATCTGGCCTTTTTACCATCTGAGAATTTTTGGGAGACTTGTAGCATTTCAATTATTAACTATTATTTTCAAAGAACATAATACGTACTCAAGTTTGGACCATATCTTCTTTCCTTCCTATTCATTCTCAGCTTATCAATGTCTGTTCTTTCTGCAAAGAACAACAACAACCAAGTATTTTAAATCTTTAAAATAAGTCATGGAGATGGCCTATGAACCCACCAACTGATGAATGGATAAAGGAAAGGCTCTCTCTCTCTCTGTCTCTCTCTCTCTGTCTCTCTGTATATATGCATATACACAGTAGTGTACTACTCAACCATAAAGAGGATAAATTTGAGTCATTTCTAGGAAATGGATGAGCCGTGAGACCATAATGTTAAATGAAATAGATCAGATCCAAAAGATCAAATATTTCATGGTTCATCTTATATGACAATCTCAAAATGTAAATAATTTATACAGCAAAATAAAAAAAAATAGAAAATATGGCAGCAGACTGTGAGGAGAGGGAAGGGCACCTTGGGATGGGGAGAGATGAGAGGGTGGGAAGAAGAAGTAAAAATGAGAAAGATGCAATATGTATATGTACCAGTGCCTTAACATGAGGATAATTATTATGTACCATAAACATCTACCAACAAAATAAAACAAATATGTTTGGAAGAACTTATGGGAAGTTACAACAATTTTATAGGAGCTTGAACTTTTTGATTACTCATATTAATTCAATTATATTTTTTATTTACTGATTTATTCAAGTGATACTTACAATACACTTCTGTGAAGAAATGCTTTTTTCCTTTTATCCTGGGTACTAAATATCAGTCCACGACTCAGCTTTCCATTTAGTTTTGACCATTTGGATACGTTACGGACAATGAAATCATGATATAGGCAACATGCACTATTTCAGACTTGGCAACATAAGCACTATGATGCAATCTTTCCTGTCTGCTGGTTGGATGTCAACTGTTGCACTGTATTTGAGAAGGAATTTTTTTTCTTCTCTGGCAGGGTCCTAAACAACAGTGTATAGTAAAAACATCCATCTATTGTAATGAGGATTCAATTTCACTATTTAAAAAACCACTGAGAAATTTATTAACTGCAGCTAACATTACTTATAAAATTAATATTTCTAATTTCTAAACAATTTCTTATTTGTCTAAATGATGAACAAACCACAGATTTTGTGTATAATAGTGGGTATTTTATTGAAGAAGTCTAGAAGTTCAATAAGTCACAAATAAGTTACTATCATAACATAGATATCAAAAATATGCATAAGATATGTATTGTAATAGCATAAAGAATTTAAATTCTTAATTGGGACTGCAGAGAAAAGAGGGATTTAGTAAGGAATTCCAAAAGAGACTTTTTTTTTAAAGTGTTACATGAAATGCAGATGAAAGAAAATGTCCCAAGTAAAGAAAATGCCATGGAAAATGGTAGAGAACACACACACACACACACACACACACACACACACACACACACACACGCACACACCTACACACGCATATGTAATGTATATTGTTTTACATTACAGTCATATATAGATAGTGCTATAAATGTAGATATGCAATGTCTTGTATATGTTTTATGTACAAGCAGCTTACTGATTTCTCTCAGCTGTTAGTGACTCTGCTGTGTCTTGAATAGAAGTGGCAGTGTAATGAATGACTCTTTCTGCTGGCTTGGGAAGTTTGTGATAAGGTGCCCCTTGGTTTTTTTTTTTTTTTTTTTTTTTTT